>CAUYQV010017554.1:0-16837 GCA_963574575.1 Galagoides demidoff
AACAACAATGAAGACACAAGCTACCAAAACCCGTGAGGTATTGCAAAAGCAGTCCTCAGAGGAATATTTATTACTTTAGATGCCTACATTCAAAAAATAAAAAGAGAGTGCATCAACAAACTCACAAGCCATCTTATGGAACTGGAAAAAGAAGAACAATCTAAGCTTAAACCCAGCAGCAGAAAAGAAATATCCAAAATTAAATCAGAGATCAATGAAATTGAAAATAAAAAGAAGCATTCAGAAATTTAATGAAACAAGAAGTTGATTTTTTTAAAAAAATAAATGAAATATATAAACCTTTGGTCAGACTAACTAGAAATAGAAAAGTAAAATCTCTAGTAACTTCAATCAGAAATGATAAAGGGGAAATAACAACAGATGCCAGAGAGATACAAGAGATTATCTCTGAGTACTATCAGAAACCCTATGCCCAGAAATTCGACAATGTGAAGGAAATGGATCAATATTTGGAATCACACCTCTCCCTAGACTTAGCCAGGAAGAAAGAGCTCCTGAACAGACCAATTTCAAGCACTGAGATTAAAGAAACAATAAAAAAATCTTACAACAAAAAAAATGCCCTGGTCCAAATGCTTCATACCAGAATCCTCAAACCTTCAAGGAAGAGCTTATTCCTATAATGCAGAAATTACTTCAAAAAATTGAGGAGGAAAGAATCTTCCCCAACACATTCTGTGAAGCAAATACCAAAACCAGGAAAAGACCCCCAACTAAAAAGGAGAATTTCAGACCAATTTCACTAATGAATATAGATGCAAAAATTCTCAACAAAATCCTAGCCAATAGATTACAGCTTCTCATCAAAAAAGTCATACATCATGATCAAGAACGTTTCATCCCAGGGATGCAAGGCTGGTTTAACATATGCAAATACATAAACCTTATCCACCATATCAACAGAAGCAAAAACAAAGACCATATGATCCTCTCAATAGATGCAGAAAAAGCATTCTATGAAATCTAGCATCCTTTTCTAATTAGAACACTGAAAATTACAGGCATACGTGGAACATTTCTTAAACTGATCAAAGCTATCTATGAGAAACCCACAGCTAATATTTTACTGAATGGAGTAAAACTGAAAGCTTTTCCTCTTAGAACTGGAACCAGACAAGGTTGTCCTTTGTCACTATTACTATTTAACACAATTAGGCAAGACAAGGAAATAAAGGGCATCCAAATGGGAGCAGAGGAGGTCAAATTCTCCCTCTTTGCTGATGATATGATCTTATACTTAGAGAACTCCTGAAAGTCATCAAAAAATATAGTAAAGTCTCAGGATATAAAATCAATGTCCACAAGTCAGTAGCCTTTGTATATGGCAATAATAATCAAGGTGAGAGGCTAATTAAGGACATAACAACCTTCACCGTAGCTTCAAAGAAAATGAAAATACCTAGGAATATACCCAACAAAAGAGGTGAAGGACCTCTATAAAGAAAATCCTAAGAAAGGGAATAGCAGAGGAAATTAACAAATGGAAGAACATACCATGCTCATGGCAGGGAAGAATCAACATTGATAAAATGTCTATGTTTCCCAAAGCAATCTACCGATTTAATGCCATCCCTATTAAAATATCAACATTGTACTTTCAAGACTTGGAAAAACTGATTCTGCATTTTGTATGGAACCAGAAAAAAACCGTATAGCTAAGGGAGTTGTTAGTAATAAAAACAAAGCCGGGGGTAGCAGCATACCAGATTTTAGGCTGTACTACAAAGCCATAGTGGTCAAGACAGCATGCTACTGGCACAAAAATAGAGACATAGACATTTGGAATGAATAGAAAACCAGGAAATGAAACTAACATTTTACAATCACTTAATCTTCGATAAACCAAAGAAGAATATACCTTGGGGAAAAGACTCCCTATTCAATAAATGGTGCTAGGAGAACTGGATATCCACTTATAAAAGACTGAAACTGGACCCACACCTTTCTCTACTCACAAAAATTGATTCAAGATGGATAAAGGACTTAAATTTAATGCATGAAACAATAAAAATCCTCAAAGAAAGCATAGGAAAAACACTGGAAGATACTGGCCTGAGGAAATACTTCATGAAGCAAAGTGCCGTGGCAATTGCAACAATAAAAATAAACAAATGGGACTTAACTAGACTGAAAAGCTTCTGTACAGCTAAGGAGACAACAACCAAAGCAAATAGACAACTTACACAATGGGAAAGGATATTTGCATATTTTGAATCAGACAAAAGCTTGATAACTAGGATCTATAGAGAATTCAAATTAATCCACGTGAAAAAAACCAACAATCTCATATATCAATGGGGAAGAGAGATGAATAGAACCTTCTCTAAAGAAGACAGACGAATGGCGAACAAACATGAAAAAATGCTCATAATCCCTAATTATTAGAGAAATGCAAATCAAAACCACCCTGAGATAACCATCTAACCCCAGTGAGAATGGCCTACATCACAAAATCTCAGAACTGCAGAGACTGGCACGGATGTGGAGAAAAGGAAACACTTTTACACTGCTGGTGGGACTGCAAACTAATACAACCTTTTTGGAAGGAAGTATGGAGAACCCTCAAAGAACTCAAGCTAGACCTCCCATTTGATCCTACAATCCCATTACTGGGCATCTACCTAGAAGGAAAAAAATCCTTTGATCTTAAGGACACTTGCACTAGACTGTTTATCGCAGCTCAATTTACAATTGCCAAAATGTGGAAACAGCCTAAATGCCCACCAAGCCAGGAATGGATTAACAAGCTGTGGCATATGTACACCATGGAATACTATTCAGCCATTAAAAAAAAATGGAGACTTTACAGCCTTTGTATTAACCTGGATGGAAGTGGAAAACATTATTCTTAGTAAAGCATCACAAGAATGGAGGAGCATGAATCCTATGTACTCAATTTTGATATGAGGACAATTAAAGACATGGTGGAGGTGGTGGGGGAAGAGGAGAGCAGAGATGGAAAAAAAGGAGGGCGCCATGGGGAAGGAAGAACAGAGAGAGGAAAGGAGGAAAGAGGGGTGGGGTCTTGGTGTGTGCCACACCTTTTAGGAGCAAGACACAATTGTAAAAGGAACTTTACCTAACAAATGCATTCAGTATAACCTGGTTTCTTGTAACTTCAACGAATCCCCAACAATAAAAAAATAAATAAAAATAAATTAAAAAAAAAAAGAAAGAAATGATTTCTTTGATTTAGGCCACCCAGGCCATGGTTTTATTTGTTTGTTTTTGGAGACAAAGTCTCACTCTGTTGCCACAGGTTAGAATGCTGTGGCCTCAGCCTAGCTCACAGCAACCTCAAATTCCTGGGCTCAAGCAATCCTCCTATCTCTGCCTCCCACATGTAGCTAGACTTTAGACACGTACCACCATGATGCCCAGCTAATATTACTATGCTTAGTGGAGATGGGGGCTCTCACTCTTGCTCAGGCTGGTCTCAAAACTCCTGACCTAAAGTATTCCTCCTGCCTTGGCCTCCCAAAGTGCCAGGATTACAGGTGTCAGCCACCACACCTGGCCATGGTATTTTGCTGTGGTCACCCAAACTGACTCAAGATGGGCACCTTATACCTCTGAGCCTTGTCTGTAAAATGGACAAACAGCTGCAACTGGGAGAAGGGACAGGAAGGTGACAGGTAAGGATGCAGAGAGCACTCTAGAGGCTGCTGCACCAGAGCCTGCTCAGGGGAAGGGGCAAGCTCCCCTCAGGAAACGTGCACAATGGAGGGAGACCCCCCACAGAGATAGGAAGTTGGTTAGTAGCTCCTGTAGCTGGGCGCATGGGAGGTGTGGGGTAAAGGGTACAGGGTTCCTGTTTGGGCCCTGAAATTGATTATGGTGATGGCTGCACAACTAGGTGGGCATACTACACTCACTGTACACTTTAAATGGGTGAACTGTATAGTAAGTGAATTGCCTCAATAATGCGGTTTCAAAAAAAAAAGCTAAGGCTAATGCAATAAATCAATCTGGACCAGAAGTGTGGCAGAGAACACAGAAAAGTATGTGTGTGAGTATGAACTTGTAGCCAGGTAACTAAGGGAGAGTCTTTTTTTTTTTTTTTTTTTTGGAGACATAGTCTCACTATGTCCCTCTCAGTAGGGGCATCACAGCTCACAGCAACCTCAAACTCTTGGGTTCAAGCGATTCTCTTCCCTCAGCCTCCCAAGCAGCTGGGACTACAGGCACCCTCTACAACGCCCAGCAATTTTTTGGTTGTAATTGTCATTATTGTTTGGCAGACCCAGGCAGGGTTTAAATGGGCCAGCCTCGATGTATGTGGCTGGCTCCATAACCACTGTGCTATGGGCACCAAGTTGAGAGTCTGTCTTAAAAAAAAAAAATTGCTTGGCTTGGTTGCTGTGAGTTGTGACGCCATGGCACTCTAGGGAGGGTGACATAATAAGACTCTGCCTCAAAAAAAAAAAAAAAGTACCAACAGATCTAGAGGCTCTCATTTCTTTTCATTTCATCTTATACCAGTAAAATCTCTGTGCTGAGGCTATTTTAAGTGACACCTTGCAACAGGTTATAAGTATTGTGAACTATATGCCTATCAATGTGACATGGCATTGTCAGTTTTGTAACCTGCTTTAGCTGGGATGAGGTATTCAGTGTGGATTTGCAGTATCGTTCTAACATGTGTTGGCTATCGTAGGGCAGGTGTTAGCCAAAGTTTTATTCCTGCAAGTACAGATAGTTAAATTTTATGAAAAACAGACTCAGCAATGTGAATTACTAAAGGAGGATTTCTTTCAGAATGCAGCATTTCTGAGTGATACTGTGTCAAATCAGAGTGACTTGAGTATTTTTTGCAACATAAAACTAAACCTGCATATGATATACAGCAAAAAAAATCCAGCCATTTCAGAAAAGCTTTTTTGTTTTGAACCCAAGACTGAGTCTCAAACTCTGTTGCCCTGGGTAGAGTGACATGATTTCATGACAGCTCACAGCAGCCTCAATCTCTTGAGCTCAAATGATCCTCTTGCCTCAGTTTCCCAAGTAGCTGGGACTATAGCCATGTGCTACTGTACCAGCTAATTTTTCTATTTTCAGTAAAGACAGAGTCTTGTTCTTGCCCAGGCTGGTCTCAAATACCTGAGCTGAAGGGACCCTCCTGCCTCAGCCTCCTACAGTATTAGAATTACAGACATGAGCCATCTCATCTGGCCTAAACTGTCTCTTTTCAAAACATTTCTTCAAAAGAAAATTTCAGTTAGCAAAGGCCAGCAATAAGTGGGATGATACATGTAAATCATTTGAAGAATACACAGGTATTCTAGACCTATTAATTGGAGAATACAATGAAAGCTTTGTTCACTAACTTTGAGAACTGTGACATCAAATCAGCATTTCAGCCTCACCTAGTTGATATCACCAAGACACCTGAAGAATTCACTGAACTTTCAGTAGATGATGTTTTTTGAGACAGGAGACTCAAGCTGTCCCCCTGGGTAGAACGCTGTGACATCATAGCTCACAGCAACCTCCAACTCCTGGGCTCAAGTGAGTCTCCTGCCTCAGCCTCCCGAGTAGCTAGGACCACAGGCACCTGCCACAACTCCCAGCTATATTTTTTGGTTGCAGCTGTCATTGTTGTTTGGCGGGCCCCGGCTGGATTCGAACCTGCCACCTTGGGTGTACGTGACTGGCGCCTTAGCTACTTGAGCCATAGGCACCGAGCCTAGATAATGTTTTAAAGTCAGTTTCTGATGTTTAAGAAAGATTCAACTGAAATATGGAAAAATGTAGTAGAATATCCATACCTTCAACTACATGCCTGAAAAATGCTTTCTTGCTTTTCAATCTCTTATTACTATTAATCTACATTCTCCTACCTAGTCCAAATCAAGGTATCTTAAGGTCACGAATGACTGTTACCCACTGAGAGGATCCACTGAAACTGCGAACCTCCATGCTGCAACCAAACGTTCACTCACTCTCCAACTAAAACCAGACACAACATAAGTTTTTAAAAGGTTAGTTAACTTTAAAATTAACAGTTTTCATTTTTCTTAAGTGCATAGAAGTTTGATTGTTACAAAACAAAACATATTTTTAAGTATATCTAGTTGAAATTTCTTGAATGTGGCTTTATTTGATTACAGCTTGTGTGTGTGTGTATGTGCGTGCCGGCAGAGTGAAGGGACATTTTATTGAGCTGTTTTTCTCACTTTTAGTTTCCCAATCTTACTCTCTCAGAGATTCTATTATCTCCCAAGACACTACAAGGCTTCCCACTCGTCACAGGATGTGGAAGAGACAAATGGGCTATTCTGCATTTTACATTTTCCACCTGGAAAGGAATAAATGTTCTAAGCACTACCTGTGTTCTTGTCAGATGCTACTATCTTTCCTAAGGGCCTTGGCCACAAAAGTGAACAATTACAGCTAAATTAATGTGGCTTCCAGCATGAACAGGTTCCCCAGCCCTGGCCCAGGAGCAGCAGGAGGCTACAGGGTGAAGCTAGAGGCACAACTCTCCAGACACAATTGCACAGAAGGGAGGAACTAAAGCAGAGTGGGAAGATAGGGTTTTTGTTTGTTTTGTTTTTCTCTTTTGGTGTTTTTGATATTTTTTGAGACAGAGTCTCACTCTGTCACCCTGGCTAAGTGTGTAGTGACAGCACAGCTCACAGCAATCTCAACCTCCTGGGCTCAAGGGATCCTCCGGCCTCAGCTTCCTCAGTAGCTAAGACTACAGGTGCCCTCCACAACACATGGCTTATTTTTTTATTTTTAACAGAGACGAGGTCTCACTCTTGCTTAGGCTGGTCTCAAACTCCTGACCTCAAGTGATCCTCCTGCCTCACCCTCCCAGAATGGTGAGATCACAGGCGTGAGCCACCGAACTCAGCCAAGAGAAATTTTTAAAGTAGAAGACACAGCAAAGTGAGAGCAATCAGATATAATAACAAGTGAACAGATCTATTTTAAATTCATCATGCAAGTAGTTTAACATTTGTTTCGAGGTTGATTTTATTACTTCAGAATAGAAAAGCTAAACTGTCAAGATTTAAGGAGAGAGCAGCTGAGGTGCTCAGCCAGGAACTTCAATTCTGAGCTTTCTTGGCTCATGCAGAAAGCCTAAAAATAAAGCTAGGTATTTCCCCTTCAGAGGTAACAGGAATTGATAAATAAAGAGCTACAAAACAGATGGTCACATTTTGGTGTTAAATTAGTGTCACAATATGAGCAATTTTGTTCATTTAAAACAAAAGAGAATTTAAAAAGGGATAGATTACTAAACAAAGGTATTAAAACAGCTGCCCTGAAAATGTAGTTACCTTTATTGCTGGTCCAGGAGCCACATCGTCCAAGACATGAGCACAGATATTAATCACTTTCAGCAGATGGGAAAAGAGCTGCTCCACCATGGGCACCAGGGTCCGGTCACCCAGGGCTGGCCAGACCTCCTCTTGCTTACTGGCTGTTGGGATGGCTTCTTCTTCAGAGGTCCATGAACTTCTCAGAGATTTGGGGGCACTGGCTATAATATGGACACACAAATTACTTCCCTACCCCCACAGTGTGGGAAAAAGAAATTTAGAACCATCTGTGTCGAGAGTCTGCTGGACCTCCATCCCTGATCAACTGATACCCCAAATGTCAACATGACGTTTCTCCGCAAAATCTGTGTTCTCAATTTCCATGAAGGTCACTACCATATACCCACCCAGGATATGTAATCATCATGGGCGCTTTCTTGGTCTTCACAATTGAAGTCCAGTTGGTGATCAAGGCCTGACATTCTGCCTTTTTCATTCTTTTCCATCAGCCTCTTCCTTAAAGCCCCTAGCCAACATCCTCATTCAGACTCTCTATCCCTTGCCTTAACTTCAAAACTTGTGCTTCCCTACCTCCTCCTCGAATCCACATTCAAGTCAGCTGAGTGATTTTCCCAAAATATTCATCTGTCAGTTCCTTTCTAAAACTCTCCAGTAGCCTCCCACAGTAAACAGCACAGGTCCTGGCAATCCTCCCCTCATGGATCACAATGGACTCTGCCTTTCCTACTGGCCATGTTCTCTGTTCTCATCACCATCTTCATAGGGCAACCAAAATCATGCGCAGTGCTCCATGAGATATTTTATGTGTCTCCATGTCTTTGCTTGTGCAGCACCCTGTCTGTACCCTTTCCTGCTAGCCACCAAATCTGCCCATGGGAAAATGATTACGGCTACTGTGTGCTGCCACTACACTTTTGTTTACATATATCCCCTACTAATCTAAAAGCAACTTGAGAACAGAGCCCATATATTATACTTTCTTATAGTCCCAGTGCTTGAGATAGTACGTGACACTTAGTACCCAGTAAAACAAAATTCGAAACAAGTTTACTCACAATTATCTGAGGAGCTATACTGGGAAAAGGCTACCTTAGAATACTTAGCACAGAGGAGATGCATGTAGGTAACATCTGAAATTTGACTATCACTTGGAATGACCTTTTATATTTTTCCTCACATGCTCACCATCTCTCATACTTCACAAAAAACAAAAGATAACATCCCTGTTTCAACTCAGCACCAATACCTGCAATCAAATTTCCAGCCAAAATCAAAGCATCTTGATGGGCCGAGAGATCCAACGGGAACCAAGCTGATGAAAGCAGGGTAAGAATCATTGTGGCCATCCCAACCGTACAGCTCTTTCTAGAATCATCTGAAGTGTTCAGGGGGGGTACTCTGGAAACAAACATTTGCAAGGTCAAATTATAGAAATTTTCAAGTAAACCAAATAGGTTGCTTTCTCTTACAAATCCATGAGGAAGGCTTGTCATGATACCAGCTCAGAAACTGATATTACTATTGTTAATCAACTAACATTTCTCCTGCAAATCTCCATAAAAATAATTTGAGAAATGAAATAAGATAGTAGATCTGGTTAAAAGGTTTTCTTTTTTTTAATTTTGAGACAGAGTCTCATTACATCGCCTTTAGTAGAGTGCCATGCCATCACGGCTCAAAGCAATCTCAAACTCTTGGGCTTAAGAGATTGTCTTGCCTCAGCCTCCCAACTAACTGGGACTACAGGCACCTGCCACAACACCCAGCTATTTTTTTTTTTTGATTGTTGTTGTCATTAGCAGGCCCAGGCCAGGTTCAAACCCACCAGCCCCAGTGCATGTGGCTGGCGCCCTAACCACTGAGCTATAGGCACTGAGCCCAGAACTGTTTGTTTTAATGACCTTTTAACTTTCCTTAAATTTTGACTTAGCACATCTTACTCCAATGGCACAGGCAAGTCTAGTGCTGGACCTATGCCTAGAGAGTACAGCTGCTCAGTCAGTATTTGCGGAAAGAAGAAAAGTAATCATTCTAGACCAGAGAATGCAATCCATCTCATTAAAATTTCTTGTGCTGACAGACACAAGAAATCATAGATCCACTTCCAAATGTGATGGGAATCACCAAAATCTCTCTCAATAATTAATACACATAATGAAAGCTTTTTCTTTAATGCTGTGGAAGACTCAAAATCATCTCCTAGATGCTGGTAGTGCCATCTACTGGAGGAAAATCATTTTAAAATGAAAACTGTTAATTCACAACAGTCCCTAACTCACACCCTGGTAGAGTGCTTCACCACTTTGTACGAGAGGTCACACTTGACATCACGCAAATAAGTGTTTCTACACTTTTAATTTGTAGTGAATAATTTTGGAAAGAAGTCAATTAGAAAAGTCTTTTGCCAATCCAAAATGCTTACAAATTTGTGAGATTTACTTAAGTACAACTACTCCAGTATTTCCTCATCTCCTCTCACTGGTTTTCACACAACCAATAGGGCAGAGGCAAGTATTCCATCAGATAGTTTTCCAAAAAGCCAAACTAATAAAAAGACTTAGAAAGAAAGGGAAAAAGGCACCCTGGTGCCTATGTTTGTGCCATGCAGTTGCAGACAGCTGTATACTGAGGAAGATACATACCCACAGTGCCAACCTAAACTCCAAATGCAAACTGGGAAGGCGGTTGAAAGAAGACACAAGGCTTCACAGCATCCAAACTATAGAAGAAAGGGGTAATTAAATCACATCCAAACACCACAAAGGATAACCGAATTAAATCTCCTGTTACCGTTTCTAAATAGTATAAACAATGAAAAAGAAATTGAGATCTGTAAATGATAACTGTTAGGTAACTGTCCTACCATGGTACAAACTCGGTTTTTTTTGAGACAGACTCTCACTCTGTTGCCCTTGGTAGAGTGCTGTGGCATCACAGCTCACAGCAACCAACTCCTGGGCTTAAGCGATTCTCTTGCCTCAGCCTCCAGAGCAGCTGGGACTACAGGCACCTGCCACAACTCCCAGCTATTTTTTGTTGCAGTTGCCACTGTTTTAGCTGGCCAGGATTGGGTTTGAACCCGCCACCCTCAATATATGGGGCCGGTGCCCTACCCACTGAGCCACAGGCACCGCCCCCAAATTTGTACTTTAAAAGATACAACTGTACAAGTGAAATTCATGTTTCAAGAAAGGATCGACTGTATCCCAAGGAAGAGAGGCCAATGGTAGAGAAGCTCCTCCTTCCTGGATTGGGGATCACCCCAGAACTGTCACTGTCCTGTGCTCCCACTGCCCTGCAATGTTTTCCTCCCCTACAGTCCAGTCCTCCTCCCCATTTGCCCGTGGGCATCCTCAAGTCTCAGCCCCAGTAGATTCCTGCCTCCCTGACTAGACTGCAGGAGCTGTAAGGGCAGGAAGCCTGCCTGTTTTTATACCCCAAGTCCACAATGTGTGGGCCACAAGAGAAATAAATAAGCAAAGTTCACAATACCTTGAACAAATTAAGAAGAGACCATTCTACAGACATCCCAAACAATGTTTAGATTTGAAAGATAGTCATTTATTGTTCAAGACTTAACTTAAAATTAATTGTGTGAGTTTCTACAACATACAAGTTTTTCTTCTATCACATAAAATAAATGAAAAGGTTTAACCCAGTAATCAGTAAAGTAACACTAATTTTGTATACTCTTTTTTCTGATTATAAAAGGTATACTTGTTCATTTTAGAAAAGTTGGGAATATCTGAAAAATACAAAAGAATAAAAAGATCATCCAAAATCCAAAAATTCATGTTGGCGATTTTCTATCAGTCATTTTTCTGAGTATATAAGAAATTTACATAAGTAAATACTATTTTTCTTGAGATGCACCTTTACATACTTCCATACAATTTTCATATTATACCTTTTTTCACTCAATATTATAGCCTAGACTTTACTGTATATCTCCACATCATTAAAAACTCACCAAAGTATCATATTAACTATATATTACCATATGTAGTCAGCTTAATCATCCTTGGCTTCTTGGACATCAGAGTTCTTATGTAATTTCAGCATCATTAAACAATGATAAAGGTAATTATTCACAAAAATCTTTGCTGGCATTTCTGATTTTTTACCTTAGTGTATATCACAAAGTCACTAAGGTCAATTACACATGGATTAGAGGCAGTTTAAACTTCTGACACATTACCAATTCAGATTATAGTAATCTGATTTTCTTCTTATGTTCATTTTTATTTCTTCTTAAATTGACTGGATTTTTTTTACAAGCATGTATTACTTCAATAATGAGAAAAAAGTATTTTTTTACATTCCTATTGAAGTAAGACAAGATTCTGTTCCTAGAAGCACAAGTACCCGGCAAGCCCCACAGGTAAGAGTTCCACCACTAACATGACCAGACAACTAAGGACCCACTAACTACTGAAAACTCATCTCCTTCAGATCAACGGAGAAAGAGACTTACTGTGAGTGCTCTCGTGGTTGATGTGATTAGTTCCTGAGAAACTACTGCAATAATTCTTGAGAGATTATTTTCCATCGTGACATCTGTTATGCTTGGTAGTAAGTTATAGCCTCTGTATATTCTAGTAAGAAAAATACAGAAACTTTTAAAAACTACTAGTAAAGCATATGATAGTTAAAAACAAATAAATTTAAAAGTTTAAGATTAAAGGCTAAAAGAAGTTAAACAGTCTTAACTTTTAAGTTAAAGAGAGACTAGACATAAATGTGGTCATTATTCCATAAAAAGACCTGCATGCAACCCTCCCTTCCTCACTGTCTGCCCCAAACACTTCCCTGCAGCACTGGCTGCATCCCCTCACAGCCTTCCCTGCAGTCTCCACACGGTGAAAGCTGGATAGCTTTAAATGCTTCTCAAAGCTACTTCCAATTCTAACTGATTTCAAGATCAAATAAATCTATTCCTCCACTACAGAGTTTCCAGCACAATTTTTCTGTCTCCCATTCATGGCACATGTCAATTTCTGCCCTGTCAGACTGAGACATAAATTCTGACTTCCCAGCTGTTTAGATAAAACCCAAGCGGGGTGTGGGGTAGTGTTTGATTCACATTTATTTTCCTCACAGTGTCTAGTCCCCAGAGACATTCAACAATGAGAGTAATGAGAGTATGATTTTATCTTCTCATATAAATGCTAACAGTCTGTAGCTAAGCAGCAAAATGTAGTTGCATAATTGGTGATTGTGTTTATCATCCAAGAACCAAGTTAAGACATCTGAATGTCAGTCCAGAGGCTAGCTCAAGTTTGGAACCAGGAAACTTTTCAAAGCAGTAGTCAGTAACCAGTTCTAATGATATATACTCATCTCAGGCTGGGCGCGGTGACTCACACTTGTCACCCTAGCACTCTGGGAGGCCAAGGTGGGCAGACTGCCTGAGCTCACAAGTTTGAGACCAGCCTGAGCTACAATAAGACCTGATCTCTAAAAATAGCCGGGCATTGTGGCAGGTGCCTGTAGTCACAGCCACTTGGGAAGCTGAGGCAAGAGAATCACTCGAGCCCTAGAGTTTGAAGTTGCTGTGAGCTATGACACCATGGCAATCTACCAGGGACAATAAGTATGACTGTCTCAAGAAGAAAAAAAAAAAAAAAAAAAATATATATATATATATATATATACACACACACACTCATCTCAGTTGGCATCCAAGTATTCATCTTAATGGCATTCAGAAACAGCAATTTATTCTAAGATGGTCAAATCCCTGATAATGAAGCACTTTCACACTGCTTCTACTTATCTTAAGGGAATATTTATCCTGAATCTTTTCAAAGAGAAAAAAATGCCAGTTTTGAAGTTAAACAAAGGAAATTCTCTGAGAAGAAAATATTAAGGTAGCTAAGAAATTATCTCCGTGTGTTTTTTAGCAGTCTTTACAAGAGAAAAGATGACATTTAGGAATGATGATTTCAAAATGATTGATAAGCTGAGTTCCATATTCAGGAAAAAAAGTAACAAGTCATCATTTCAGCTTAGAAGTCCTTTAGAACAATTGTTTATAAAACATTTTTGGCAGCAGAAAGGAGAATATTGCATAAAATAACATTTAAAAGAGAGTTTAAAAGCCCAATAGTCTTAGCACTTTTGGAATCTTCTTTGCAAACTGAAATTCTAAAGAACATCATAACATCATGAGAGCCCCCCCCTCCTCTACTCACAGGTGAGTATGGGATATGAGCAGCCCCTTGACACTATATTCAAAAGCTCTCAAGACAAATGGGAACAATAATCATTTGGAATTTGTTGAACTGATGGATTCCCTATCTAGCACTGATTTTAAATAGCCCATTCACTTAAAAACCAATGGGCATGATAAAAACCCATCATCTTCGGAGATAATATAAATAAAGTGAAAATTTTTACTGGATGAGTTTTCAGGTAATATGTAAGCACCATACACAAAGACACAGTTGTCAGCATGTGGAATGCAGTGACTCATTAAAGAATGTACAACGTAACTGCCATGTGGCTGCAGTGAGGTTCAAAGACAGAGGTGGTACAGCAACACTAAAAAACACAAAACTCCTCTCTGGAAGATGATCTCCTCAAACATCCTGAACTGAAGCTTTTTTCTAGAAAATAAGTGTTTTAAGACCTAAAGAAAAACATCAAGAAAGGGCAAATTTTCCAACAACATCAAGGATGCTAAGTCAGTGTACCTGGTTATCGTGCTGACAGAGAAGTGAGATGGAGGCTGTGTCTCGTGCATGAGAAGTTTCAGGTGAACACTGCTTTGATCTCTTGCCACGGCCACTACGGGATCAGCTTGTCCTTGGTCACCTTTATAAAACAGCTTTGGGACAAGCCTGACACAAAAAGAAGGTTGGCTTACTTAAGAAAGTATATGAAGTTCACACCCTTGAACCCGTTTACCAAGAGATACCACCTCCCTTACCGTTTATCAGAGGTGGTCTTCAAAGCCACGAGACCGCATGCCCACACACTCACTCTGAAATAACCTGGTGTTGTGCTTTTTATCTGTCACTGAATTAAGTACCTTTCTTTACGAACAATTAAATGCTTTTATTAAAAATCAACCTTAACCATCTCAACAAAAAAATAGAAAAATTAGCCAGGAATGGTGACGGGATCTTCTAGTCCCAGCTACTTGGGAAGCTGAGGCAGGAGTGTTTGAGCCCAGGTGTTTGAGTTTGCTGTAAGCTACGATGACACCACTACACTCCAGCCAAGGAAACGGGAGACTCTGTCTCAAATAATAAAACTAACCCAGGAAACTGCTCTTTTAAAACTTCTCAATCAACATCAGCAAGTGCAGCACAGCATCAGTAGACAGTACTGAGCACACAGCAGAAAGCCAGCTTTGTGTCTTAAGCATGTTTACAATTTTATCTGCAAAACCATCCCACACTCCCAGAAAGAAAAGCTCCAACTGAGATCCCTAAAACATCTAAACTGAACTCAAATGCAGAGCACAGGGAACATTTCCCTGAAGGAATGGAAGGCCTTCATATCTGCAGTCAGTCCACTCAGTATACGTTTTACTCTGGGTACACATGCTGTTGCAATCAATGCACTATTCTACTACACTTGTTTGCAAATCCCAGTATCTATGAAGTCTCTTTCCTCTATGGAGACTTAGTCATGAGCTGAAGCTTCCTTCTAGGGTACAAGCAGTTGCTATCATTTGCATAAAATAGTAAAGCTACAAAATCTCCAACTGGACAAGTCAAGCAAACTCATTAAGTAAAGGAAAAAGCGTATCTCCCAAGTAATCAAAGAAATGCAAATTACAACAATGAAAACTAAAAGGGCTTGGCTCCCGTAGTACAATGGTTACAGCAACAGCCGCATACACTGAGGCTAGCAGGTTTGAACCCGGCCAGGGTCTGTTAAACAATAATGACAAGTGCAACAAAACATAGCTGGGCGTTGTGTAAGCACTTGTAGCCCAAGCTACTTCGGATGCTGAGGCAAGAGAATCACTTAAGTCCAAGAGTTTGAGGTTGCTGTGAGCTGTGACTCCACAGTGAGCTGTGACTCCACAGCACTCTACCAAGGGCGACATGGTGAGACTGTGTCTCAAGAAAAAAACAGTAATTTTAAAAAGAAATATGAACTTTTGCCTAAACAACTGACACATATTTAACTTTTTGGGAAATATATGCATTAATGGGAATAATCAGGCATAATCAATCCAGCAGTGGAAGTTATAAATTGGTATGTTTCTAGAGAACAGTTTCACAATAAGTACAAAAAGTTATAAAAAAAAATCTAACATTTCTAAGTATCTACACAAGAGAAATGAAATATATGTCTACATAAGTCTGTAGACAAATCTTCATAGCAGCATGATTCACAACTGCCCAAACAGAAACATAATATGCATCAGCTGATGAATGGATAAACAAAGAGAATAAGACCTATTCATATAATGGAATACTGGTCAACAATAAAAAAAAAAATCACACTACTAACATATGGTACAGTATGGATAAACCTCAAAAACTATGTGAAAGAAGCCAGATGCTAAACTTTACCTATCACATGACTCCAAGTACACAAAATGCTCAGTTAAGGCAAATTTTTTTTTTTTTTTTTTTTTTTTTTTTTTTGGAGACAAGAGCCTCAAGCTATCCCACTGGGTAGAGTGCCATGGCATCACAGCTCAGAGCAACCTCCAACTCCTGGGCTCAAGCGAGTCTCCTGTCTCAGCCTCCCAAGTAGCTGGGACTACAGGCGCCTGCCACAACGTCTGGCCATTTTTTGGTTGCAGCCATCATTGTTGTTTGGCAGGCCTGGGGATTCGAACCCGCCACCTTAGGTGTATATGGCTGGCACCTTAGCCGCTTGAGCCACAGGCGCCGAGCCAAGGCAAATCTTTAAGAGCAGGAAAGCAGGTAAGCAGCTACCTGGGGAGAGGGCAGGGGCTGGGAGTGACTATAAATGGGCAGCAGGAATCTCCCTGAGAGATGGGATTTTCTAAAACCGGATTGTGGTGACAGTTCCTCAACTCTGTAAGTTTACTAAATGCCATTGAATTACACATACAAAACAGGTAGGTTTTAAGAAATATAAATCATACCTCCATTAGAAATTTTTTAAAAATTTAGGTGGCACCCATAGCTCAGCAATTAGAGCTTTGACAAAATACACAGAGGCTGGCGTGTTCAAACCCAGCCCAGGCCAGCTAAATAACAACGACAACTGCAACAACAACAAAAAAATAGCTGGGTATTTGTGGCGGGCATCTGTAGTCCCAGCTACTTGGAAGGCTGAGACAAGGGAATCACTTGAACCCAAGAGTTTGAAGTTGCTGTGAGCTGGGATACCACAGTATTCTATTGAGGGCATGTTCATAGTGAGACGGAGCCTCAAGCTATCCCCCCTGGGTAGAGTGCCATGGCATCACAGCTCATAGCAACCTCCAACTCCTGGGCTCAAGCGAGTCTCCTGCCTCCGTCTCCCAAGTAGCTGGGACCACAGGCCCCCGCCACAATGCCCGGCCAAAAAAAATTTTTTTTAAACTT
>CAUYQV010017555.1:0-11676 GCA_963574575.1 Galagoides demidoff
GAAGGCTTGCAGTGCTATAAATTTCCCTCTAGGGACTGCCTTTGCAGTATCCCAGAGGTTCTGATAACTCGTCTCTTCATTTTTGTTTAGTTCCAAGAATTTGGTAATTTCCTTCTTGATCTCGTCTCTGACCCAACTGTCATTGAGCATAAGGTTAATTAGCTTCCACGATTTTGTTTGGGTCTGCAGATTCCTGTTGTTGCTGAGTTCAACTTTTATTCTGTGGTGGTCTGAGAAGATACAAGGGATAATTTCTATTCTTTTAAATTTGCTGAGGTTAGACTTGTGACCTAAGATATGGTCTATTTTGGAGTATGTTCTGTGAGCTGATGAGTAACATGTGTACTCAGTTTTATTAGGGTGAAATGTTCTGTAGATGTCCATATTGAATTGTTCTGTAGATGTCCATATTGAATGGTTAAGTTTAAATCTAAGATTTCTTTGCTAAGCTTCTTGTAGGAGTATCTATCCAGCACTGCCAAAGGGGTATTAAAATCTCCAACTATGATGGAGCTGGGAGTAATCAGGTTACTCATGTCTGTTAGAGTGTTTCTTATAAATTGGGGTGCATTCTGGTTGGGTGCATAAATATTGATAATTGAAATCTAATCGTATTGAGTATTACCCTTAACAAATATAAAGTAACCATCTTTGTCCTTGCTCACTTTTGTTGGTTTAAAGCCTATTGCATCTGCGAATAAAATTGCAACACCTGCTTTTTTCGCCTTTCCATTAGCCTGGAATATGGATGATCATCCCTTCGCCCTGAGTTTATGCTTGTCTTTCAAAGTAAGGTGAGTTTCTTGGATGCAGCAGATATCTAGCCTGAGTTTTTGTATCCAGTCAGTCAGCCTGTGCCTCTTTAGAGGGCAATTTAAGCTATTCAGATTGATTGAGACTGTTGATAAGCCTGGTATACTTTTGAGTATTGAGTTTTTTGAAAGTCCAGTGGACATCTTTGTTCCTTTTGTCAGTGTGGAGATTGGAATTTGATCAAAATTTTCTGGGTGGGTTTATGCAGTGGAGGATTGCTCTGGTCATTATGGAGGATAGGTCTGAGGATATCCTGGAGGGCTGATTTAGTTATGGCAAATTTCTTCAACATGTGAATGTCATTAAAGTATTTAATTTCTCCATCATTAATGAAACTCAGTTTAGCTGGATACAGGATTCTGGGTTGAAAGTTGTTTTGTTTTAGGAGGTTGAAGGTTGATGCCCACCCTCTTCTAGCCTGAAAGGTTTCAGCAGAGAGATCTGCAGTCATTCTAATAATTTTCCCCTGTAAGTTAATGTTTTCTTGCATCTAGCTGCTTTCAGTATTTTCTCTTTCATGTTAACTTTAATGAAGTTGATTATGATATGCCTGGGTGATATTTTGTTTGGGTTGAGTCGGGCTGGGGTTCTGAAGCTGTCTGCTATCTGAATTTCAGGATCCCTTGACATATCTGGAAAGTTCTCTTTCATAATTTCATGAAGGAGAGCCTCTGTGTTTTGAGAAGCAACTTCGTTACCTTCAGGGATTCCTATGAGACAAATATTAGTTTTCTTCGAATTATCCAAGAGCTCTCTGAGCGAGTGGTCTGTTTTTGCTCTCCATGTCATGATCTTTGGATGATTGGGCATGTTCAAAATCTTTGTCTTCAGTGTCTGAGATCCTATCTTCTGCCTGGTCCATTCTCTGAATGAGGGATTCAACCGTAGTCTTCAGATCTTTAAGGTCTGCAACCTCTTGCTTCAGTGTATCGTAATCTTTGATCATTTTATTTTTGAAATAATTGAATTCCTGGGTCGGCTTTTGAATAATTTGAAATTCTAGTTCCCTCCTTTCCTCCATTCTGTTGATCTTATTCGCTATCCCAATTCTGAACTCAATTTCTGACATCTCAAACATCTGTTTATGGAATGGGTCTTCAATTATGTCTGCCCCATCCTTCCTTGGGGGGGGGGAGTTGATCTACTCTGGTTGTTCTGATTACCAGAGTTTTTCTGCTGATTCTGCCCCATGATGAATTCACAACTTTTGGAGACTGACCCTAAAACCCTTCTGCCAGTGGCTTCTTCTAGTTGTCTCCTGGGCATGCTCCACCAAGGCCCCCGGAAGCAGGGATGGCAGGCAGGACAATACAGCCTGCCCCAGGAGGAATCAGTCACGGTCGCAGCTGCCAAGGCCCCTACTTTTATGAATCTTAATGTAAATATCTGATGTGCAGGATGGTCTTAGGTGACCCTTGCGAAAGGGTTGTTTGACCCCCAAAGGGGTCACAACCCACAGGTTAAGAACTGCTGCTATAGAGGATAGTGATTAGTAGATAGTCTATATATTCTATGTGTGAGTGCTTTTATAGTCATTCAGTATAGTTTTGTTTGTAGTTTTGTAGAGTTTTGCTTCTTGGTCTCACTTTTTAAAAATGCTGTACATTTCTAAAAGCATTTCAGCAAAGTTTTCTGTTTCACTCTTGGTTATTTCTTAGTGGGAAGGCAGTAGTGTTTAATCACTGGTTTGGGGTCAAATCCTGATTCTGCCTTTCCTTGGGCAACTTGCTTTACTTCTCTGCCTTGTTTATCTCTTTTGTAAGCTATCTCAGTTGGCTGTTTTCAGGTTTAAATGAAATAATTCATATAAAGTGTTAAGTATAGTTCTGTTTTTTTTTTATTGTTTGTACTCATTGAGAGTACAAAGAACCAGGTTATACTGATTGCATTTGTTAGGTAAAGTCCCTCTTATAATTGTGTCCTATCCCCAAGAGGTGTGTCACACCCATGACTCCCCCCCAACCTCCTTTCTTTTTCCTGTACTCCCTTTTCCCCACCCCCCACCATGTACTAGATCATCAATTGTTCTCATATCAGAATTGAGTACATAGGATTCTTGCTTCTCCATTCTTGTGAAACTTTACTCAGAATAATGTGTTCCACTTCCATGCAATTTCATGTAAAAGATGTAAAGTCTCCATCTTTTTTAATGGCTGAATAGTTTTCCATGGTATACATATAACCACAACTTGTTAATCCATTCCTGGATGGGTGAGCATTTAGGCCATTTCCACATTTTGGCAATTGTAAATTGAGCTGTGATTAACAGTCTAGTACAAATGTCCTTATGATGAAAGGATTTTTTTTCTTCTGGGTAGATGCCTAGTAACGGGATTGCAGGATCAAATGAAAGGTCTAGTTTGAGTTCTTTGAGGATTCTCTATACTTCCTTCCAAAAAGGTTGTATTAGTTTGCAGTCCCACCAGCAATGTAGAAGTATTCCCCTCTCTTCACATCCATGGCAGCATCTCCAGTTTTGAGGTTTTGTGATGTGGGCCTGAATGGTATATTTCTTTTTTTTTTTTTTTTTACTGTGGGGGATTCATTGAGGGTACAAGGAACCTGGTTACATTGATTGCATTTTTTAGATAAAGTCCCTTTTATAAATGTGTCCCTCCCTCAAAAGGTGTGTCACACACCATCACTCACTCCCCAATCCCCTCCCTCCTTCCCTCTCTCTGCTTTCTCTTCTCCTACCCCCTCCCTCCTTTCCTCTCTCTGCTCTTCCCTTCCCCTACCCCTCACTCATTTTCTCTCTCTGCTCTCCCCTTCCTTTATCTCCCTCCCTCTTTCCCTCTCTCTGCTCTCCTCTTCCCCCACCTCCCACTGCATACTAGGTCATCAACTGTCCTCATATGAGAACTGAGTACATAGGATTCTTGCTTCTCCATCATGTCCATCCACATTAATACAAAGGATGCAAAGTCTCCATCTTTTTAAGTGGCTGTATAGTATTCCATGGTATACATATACCACAGCTTATTAATCCTTTCCTGGCTTGGTGGGCATATAGGCTGTTTCCACATTTTGGCGATTATAAATTGAGCTGCAATAAACAGTCTAGTGCAAGTGTCCTTATCGTAAAAGGATTTTTTTTTCCTTCTGGGTAGATGTCCAGTAATGGGATTGTAGGATCAAATGGGAGGTCTAGCTTGAGTTCTTCCAAGGTTCTCCATACTTCCTTCCAAAAAGGTTGTATTAGTTTGCAGTCCCACCAGCAGTGCATAAGTGTTCTTTTTTCTCCACATGCATGCCAGCATCTGCAGTTTTGAGATTTTGTGATGTGGGTCATTCTTGCTGGGTTTAGATGATATCTCAGGGTCATTTTGATTTGCATTTCTCTAATAATTAGGGATGATGAGCATTTTTTCATGTTTGTTAACCATTTATCTGTCTTCTTTAAAAAAGGTTCTATTCATCTCTCTTGCCAATTGATATATGGGTTGTTCGCTTTTTTCATGTGGATTAATTTGAGTTCTCTATAGATCCTAGTTATCAAGATTTGGTCTGATTCAAAATATGCAAATATCCTTCCCATTGTGTAGGTTGTCTATTTGCTTTGGTTGTTATCTCCTTAGCTGTACAGAAGCTTTTCAGTTTAATTAAGTCCCATTTGTTTATTTTTGTTATTGTTGCAGTTGCCATGGAAGTCTTCCTCATAAAGTCTTTCCCCAGACTGATTTCTTCAAGTGTTTTTCCTGTGCTTTTTTTGAGGATTTTTATCGTTTCATGCCTTAAATTTAGGTCTTTTATTGATCTTGAATCAATTTTAGTGAGTGGAGAAAGGTGTGGGTCCAGTTTCAGTCTTTTACATGTGGATATCCAGTTCTCTCAGCACCATTTATTGCATAACAATTCTTCTACTCCCCAGTGTAAGTTCTTGTTTGGTTTATCGAAGATTAGGTGATTGTAAGATGTTAATTTAATTTCCTGGTTTTCTGTTTGATTCCAAATGTCTATGTCTCTATTTTTGTGCCAGTACCATGCTGTTTTGATGATGATGGCCTTGTAGTACAGCCTTGTCTTGTATGCTGATGCCCTGGCTTTGTTTTTATTACTAAGAACTGTCTTAGCTATACGGGGTTTTTCCAGTTCTATACAAAATGAAGAATTATTTTTTCCAAGTCTTGAAAGTACAATGTTGGTATTTTATTAGGGATGTAGATTGCTTTGGGAAGTATAGACATTTTCACAACGTTGACTCTTCCTAGCCATGAGCATGATATGTTCTTTCATTTGTTAATATCCTCTGCTATTTCTTTTTGTAGAGTTTCATAATTTTCTTTATAAAGGTCCTTCTCCTCTTTTGTTAGGTATATTCCTAGGTATTTCATTTTCTTTGCAGCTATGGAGAAGGGGGTTGTGTTCTTTATTAGCCTCTCATTTTGGCTGTTATTGGTTTATACAAAGGCTCCTGACTTGTGGACATTGATTTCATATCCTGAAACATTACTGTATTTTTTGATGACTTCCAGGAGTCCTGTGGTTGAGTCTCTGGGATTCTCTAAGTATAATATCATATTGTCAGCAAAGAGGGAGAGTTTGACCTCCTCTGCTCCCATTTGTATGCACTTTATTTCCTTCTCTTGCCTTATTGTATTGGCTAGAACTTCCAGCACTATGTTGAACGGTAGTGGTGATAGAGGACAACCTTGTCTGGTTCCAGTTCTCAGTGGAAAAGCTTTCAGTTTTACTCAATTCAGTAAAATATTATGGGTGGGTTTCTCAGACATAGCTTTGATCAGTTTAAGAAATGTGCCACCTCGCCTATATTCTTCAGTGTTCTAATTACGAAAGTATGCTGGATTTTATCCAGCACTATTTCTGCATCTATGGAGAGAATCATATGGTCTTTGTTTTTGCTTCTGTTTATACGGTGAATAACATTTATGGACTAGTGTATGTTAAACCAGCCTTGCATTCCTGGGATGAAACCTACTTTATTGTGACGTATGACTTTTTTGATGATAAACTGTAATCTATTGGCTAGGATTTTGTTGAGAATTTTTGCATCTATATTCATTAGTGAAATTGGTCTGAAATTCTCCTTTTGGTTGGGTCTTTTCCTGGTTTGGTATCAGGGAGATGTTTGCTTTGTAGAACGTCTTGGGGGAAGATTCCTTCCTCCACAACTTTTTGGAATAATTTCTGCAGTGTGGGAATAAGCTCTTCTTAGAAGGTTTGATAGAATTCTGGTGCGAAGCCATCCAGACCAGGGAATTTTTTTGATTTTTAATTATTTCTTTGATCTCAGTGCTTGAAATTGGTCTGTTCAGGAGCTCTATTTTTTTCCTGGCTAAGTCTAGGGTGAGGGTGTGATTCCAAATATTAATCCATTTCCTTGACATTGTCAAATTTCTGGGCATAGAGTTTCTTATAGTATTCAGAGAATCCACTTGTATCTGAATATAAGATTGCAACCTCTTTTTTCTTCTAAATTCTGTTTGCCTGAAAAATTGTCTTCCAACCCTCAACTTTGAGTTTTAATTTGTCTTTTGAGGCTAGGTATGTTTCCTGCAGACAGCAAATAGATGGCCTTGGGTTTTTAATTCAATTAGCCAGTCTCTTCAGTGGGGAATTCAAGCCATTAACATTTATTGAGATAACTGATAAGTGTGGTAGCATTCTATTCATCTTACTTTGTGAAAACCCATTGCTTAGTTTTATCTTTTGCATCATTGTAGAAGCTAGGTTCTGTTCTTTAATTTCTGCATGCTTACTTTGCTGGTGGTCCATTGTAATGGTCAGTGTGTAGAACAAGTTGAAGTATTTCCTGTAGAGCTGGTCTTGTGGCAAATTTCTTCAATGTTTACATGTCAGTAAAAAATTTGATTTCTCTGTCAATTTTAAAGCTTAGCTTAGTGGGATATTGAATTCTGGGCTGGAAATTATTTTGATTAAGAAGATTAAAGGTAGATGACCATTGTCTTCTGACTTGAAAAGTATCATTTGACAAATCTATAGTCACCCTGATGGATTTGCCCCTGTAGGTCAATTGGTGCTTACTCCTGGCAGCTTGCAAAATCTTTTCTTTTGCATTGACTTTGGATAGGCTCATCACAATATGTCTTGGAGAAGCTCTATTTGAATTTAGGCAACCTGGGGTCCAATGTTCTTCTGAAAGGAGTGTGTCAGACTCTTTGGAGATATTTGGGAAATTTTAATTTATAATATTCTCTAGTATGGCTTCCATTCCTCTGGGGCATTCTTCTTCCCCTTCTTGGATACCTATAACTTGTATGTTTGAATGCTTCATGAAGTCCCATAATTCTGTCAGTGAATGTTCTGCTTTCTTTTTCTTTTTTTCTGCCTCTTTAACAATCTGAGTTATCTCAAGAGCTTTGTCCTCTACCTCTGAGAGTTTTTTCTTCTGCATGGTCTAATCTGTTACTGATACTTTCTACTGCATCTTTAAGTTCCCTAACTGACTGCTTCAATTCCTTTAGCTCTGCTATATCCTTTCTATATTCTTCATACCATTCATCTCTGACTTGATTCTAGTTTTGGATTTTCTTTTGGTTATCTTCCAAATCCGTCTCAACAATTTCCTTCATTGTTTTCATCACCTGTGTTTTAAATTAATTTCCCTTCTGTCATTTCTAACATTTCTTTATAGGTGGAATCCTCTGCAGTAACTATCTCATGGTTCCTTGGGGGAGTTGCTCTGAATTGGTTTTTCATGTTGCCAGCATTTTAAACTGTTTCTTCTGCATGAGTGTTTTTTAAAAAAATCTCTTTCCTTGCCCTAATCTCACGTCCTCTTGCTCTTTAAGTTACTGTGCCTCTGATCTAAGGTTTTGATAAGTCCTTTTCAGACAGGACTAAAAGGATGAGAAGACTGAAGAAAAAGAAGGGAAAAAAGATTTAAGAAAAGAAAAAAGGGAAAGGAGAGGGGGTGAGTAAAAGGGAATATTGACAAACAGAAGAGAGGTACAGAAAGATGTAGACAGAAGTAATAAAGATTTATAGTAAGGTACTTTGACCCATACCTTAAAAACCCCCAACCTCTGGGGGTGTTGGGTTGGATGGTTCCCTTGAGGTCAGCAGCTCTTTGCCAGCCTGAGAAGAGATGGTACCTCATCTCCAGCAAATAGAGAGCTACAACATAAATACTATAAATCAAACCAGAACAAACAAACAGAAAACTATACAGGATAAAATTGGGGGGAAAACCAAATAACATGGGCAGAAACATTAGCAAAAATGGAGTTATTATTATTAAAGAAGGTAATAATGAAAAATTATATTTACACTAGAAAACGAAGAAATAAATAAAACAAAAATCTGGGGGGGGAAGTTGAAATAAAAAAAGGGAAAAAATCAAAAAACAAAGCAGTATATATATCTTGCTGAATATTGTCTGGGAAACAGGTGATCTTTTGGGGTCGGAGATGCTTATCAGAATGCTGGTACAGCTGTATAATATGGAGGCTGGAGGCCTCTGCTGACTTCTTTGCCATCAAACCCCACAGGATTGAGAGACTTAATCTCTCCTCAGTCTACTTAAAAGACACTTTAAACTGTTAACTTGGCTAAGCAGAGGCTTTCCCAGGAAAGCACGTGTTGCTGGGATCTCTCCTGAAGTGGTTGCCCACTTATCTGGTGTGCCAAAACCTGCCTCAGTCTATGCCCCTGAGGGCCGAGGCTGCAAGGCAGTGGAGAGCTGTCAAACACTGCCAAACACTGAAAGCTCCACTCTTCCCCTCAGGCTCAGTCCCAGCCTTTGGCACTGTTCACTGTGACTAGATCACTTGCCCAAGGTCTCCCAGGTTGAGCCTCACTCTGTACCCTGAGGGTGGAGTTACAAGGCAGCTCTCCCACAATGGCTGTGCGTGGCCCACAGCTGCACAATAGCTCCGTTCCAGCCCAGTGGCTCAGTCCTGGACCCTGGACAATGCTTAAAGTCACCTGAAATCTCACCCAAGTTCTACCACAGTAACTCAACCGACTGTCCAAGTCCAACAAAACAAAACAACCCGCAGGGAAGGCCTTCCCTGTCTGTAATCTCAGTACTGTTGTAGGTACAGCCATGGCTGCTGCTATGGCCTCACACTGCATGCAACCACTTGCCAGTTCTCCACTGCTTTTGTCCTCCTTGTGGAGTCCAGAAGTTCCTCACTGTGTCCCTGAATCCCCAAAGGGATGTTTCTGGGCAAAGCCCACAAGCCAGAGGTGCCTGGAGTCTTCTCTCCCCAATCTCACTGTGCCTGGTTGCAAAGAAACTGTTAGCCACCATCTTGGTCTGAATCCCTGGAAATAATAATATTTAGAGCATTTTCTGGTAGCCAGGTCTGGATAATTTTATAATAGGTATTGGTCAAATAATATATTAATAATTTGAAATAAGTATCAGATGACTGCAAGAGTAGGTGCAAGAAATAGATGTGCAATGGTTAGAAGGAGCCCTAGGGATCATTTAATCCACTCCTTCTAATTTTAAAATGATACATAACTTATGAAAATAGAGAAGTTAAATTACTTACTCAAGGGCCTCTGTATTTAAGGAGCTTGTAATATTGTTAGACAGGTGATAGGTATATTCATGAAAAAGACTGAGGAAAAAAATACAAAAAAGGTAGAAAATATTGGAATAGACATGGTAGATTTGAACAAGGAGTTAATGAGTAGAAGTGGGTAGGATTTTGGTATGAGAAGACATTCAAGATATAGAGAATGTATAAATAAAGGTAAAAAGATAAAGGTGTACAAGAGAATGCTGGGATCTTCTTCATTTGAGTGTTCTTTAGTAGCTATAGAGGAAGATGAAAAGTAGAGCCAGAAAATGGAGGGACTTGAGTAATAGGCTGCTGAGGGAAAACATTGGCAGTTTTTAAGTAGGTGAGTGATGTGATGAAAATAATTTTTGTATGTTTTATCTCATTGATAAGTAGGCTGGATTGAAGGCTGACTGGTTTTTGAAATTGGCACATTGTCTAACATGCCAATTTAAAATATAAATTTAACAGATTCCTTTTTTTCTCAAAGACAAAAATGACATGCACTATTAATTCCTATAATAATTAACATAACAATGTCAGTGTTCTTCTAAATAGAAAAAGTAAGTCCAAGCAGCAAGCTTGTAATATTAGTGATGTGTGTGTATTAGTTATGACATACTGGAGATAATTATACGATCTCTCATGTTATGCCAATAAAGTGTAAAAATTCCTGAAGTAACTGAGAGAGTGGTAGCAGCTGCAGCATCAGCTTATGCTCTTTTGCCAGTCGTTCAGAGACTAGGCTAGGCAAATTGACATGAAGTGGCATGAACTCTCCCAATGCGTTTGGTAGCCATTTTGTTTAAAATTTCTTTTTTAAAGTGAAAGTGGTCTATTGTATTTTGGTACAGAATATAAAGTACGACAAGCAGAGCTCTATCATATATAAAACTTCATCTAAAAATAAAAAGCATGAGCAAAAAATCTTTAATTCATATTCCTGTGAGATTATGATTTTGTATACAAGCAAAACAGATATACACACAAGATTTGTTATATAAGTAACATAGCTCATTTGTGTATTTGTGTGTGTGTGTGTATATGTATGAGTGTATTTCTCTAAAAAGCAATAAATGTGTTGACCTGAAGGGGACCTGTGTATAGATTTTTTTTATTAAATCATAGCTGTGTACATTAATAAAATTATGGGGTACAATGTGCTGGTTTTATATACAATTGGAAATACTTTCATCAAACTGGTTAACATAGCCTTCAACCCATTTTCTTAGTTGTTGTGTTAAGGCATTTATATTCTATACTTAGTAGATTTAATATGTACCCTTGTAAAATGCACCATAGGCATGGTACCACCAATTACCCTCCCTCCATCCTTTCTTCTCCCCTCCCCTTGCCTTCCTCTTTCCTCTTCATTTTGGGCTGCAGTTGGGTTATAGCATTCATATGGAAGTGTGGGTGCTTATAAATTGGTTTCATAGTAGGGCTGAGTACATTGGATACTTTTTCTTCCATTCTTGATATACTTTGCTAAGAAGAATATGTTCTAGCTCCATCCATGTGAACATAAAAGAGGTAAAGTCTCCATCTTTTTTAAGGCTGCATACTATTCCATGGTGTACATATAGCACAATTTATTGATCCATTCATGGGTTGATGGGCACTTAAGCTTCTTCCATGACCTAGCAATTATGAATTGGGTTGCAATAAACATTATGGTGCAAATATCTTTCTTATAAAGTGATTTTTGGTCTTCTGGATATATACCTAGTAGAGGAATTGAAGGATCAAATGGCAGGTCTATTTTTAGATCCCTAAGTGATCTACAAACATCTTTCCAAAAGAAACGTATTGGTTTGCATTCCCACCAGCAGTGTAGAAGTGTTCCCTTTACTCCACATCCATGCCAACATCTCTGGTTTTGGGATTTTGTGATGTGGCTAGTCTTACTGGAGTTAGATCATATCTCAAAGTAGTTTTGATTTGCATTTCTCTGATGATTAAGGATGATTAGCATTTTTTCATGTGTCTGTAGGCTGTGTGCCTGTCTTCTTCAGAGAAGTTTCTCTTCAAGCCCCTTGCCCACCCTGAGACAGGATTATTTGTTCTTTTCTTGCTAATACGTTTGAGTTCTCTGTGGATTCTGATTATTAAAATTTTGTTGGAGACATTACCTGCAAATATCTTCTCCCATTCTGAGGGATGTCTGCTTGCTTTACTTACTATGTTCTTGGCTGTGCAGAAGCTTTTTAGTTTGATAAGATCAACACAATAATGTATTGGTGTTGCTTCAATTGCCAAGGGTCCTCCTCATAAAATATTCTCCCAGGCAAATTTTTTAAGTGTTTTCCCTGCACTTTGTTATAGTATTTTTATAGTTTCTTATCTCAAGTTTAAATCTTTAATCCAG
>CAUYQV010017556.1:0-19514 GCA_963574575.1 Galagoides demidoff
CTGTGGTCCCAGCTACTTGGGAGGCGGAGGCAGGAGACTCGCTTGAGCCCAGGAGTTGGAGGTTGCTATGAGCTGTGATGCCATGGCACTCTACCCAGGGGATAGCTTGAGGCTCCGTCTCAAAAAAAAAAAAAAAAAAAAGGACTCACTTGATGAGGTTGTGTACATCCAAAATTAATTCAACTAATTCAGTCAATTTCACTTAATTCAAAATCAATTGATTAGGGGCCTTCTGCCATATAGGAGCATAATTATGTGATATTCCATCGTATTCACAAATCCTACTCACTTAACGGGAGGATATATATACCAGGAGGTGAGAATCATAGGGGTCATTTAGAAATCTGCCTACCACAGAACCTAACAAATGGGTTTTGTTATTGTTGTTTTTTAAAGCAAATAAAGGTAACCATGAATGATGAAGACATGGATACCTATGTGTTTGCTGTTGGCACACGGAAGGCCTTGGTGCGACTGCAGAAAGAAATGCAGGATCTGGTATGTGAGGTTGTTCTAACTCAAATATATGGGGAAACTATGGCTCTTCATTTACATAGATGTTAACTTCATAGCATAGGCAATTAGTTATATCGCTTGAGTGTTTGAAACACCACTTTGAAATAGGTCAGTATGTATCCTTTTGAGGGGAAAAGAATTCTTTGTGCAGAATAAAATATTATGTCTTACTTTGAATTACTTCTTCCTCTAGAGTGAGTTTTGTAGTGATAAACCTAAGTCTGGAGCAAAGTATGGATTGCCAGACTCCTTGGCCATCCTGTCAGAGATGGGAGAAGTCACAGAGGGAATGATGGATACAAAGGTAAGTACAATAGAAGACATACATTTGCTAGACCCTTCATTTATAGGATGCTCTTGCTAAAAGTCTCACTGTATAGATTCTTCATTTAATGGCAATGCACCAATTATGTATTCCTCTCCCACACAATTATTAAAATACCTTCTTTAAGCAATAGATTAACTTGTCAAAAAGACAATTTGATTAGTCAAGGCCTCTCTAAATCAAGAGCAAATTGTTCCTTGGTTTTCTAATGACTTTCAGGTTTTTGAGAAAGGAATAGTTTTCCTCCTTTCGTCATGTCATTTAGTCCTTTTAGGGGGAGGCAGGCTTCAGTTAGTGTGGGAGAAGAGGGATGTATAGAGACCACCCCCCTCTCTTTTTTATAAGAGATAGGGTCTTGTTTTGTGCCCAGACTGGAGTACAGTGGCTATTCAAAGGTGTGATCATAGCCTTGTCCTCCTGGGCTCAAGCAATTGTCCCACCTTAGCCTCCCCAGTAGCTGGGACTATAGGCACATGCTACCATGCCCAGCTGAGAGCCATTTCTTCTGTTGGTTGTATATTGGTAACAAATCTTCATATGATAAAAATGTAGATAACTTAAAGATAGTTCTAAATGTAAGTTCAAGGTGATATGTTTATAAAGAATCCCCGTATTTTAGTTTCATGCTTTCATTTTTGTTTAGAACATAAAGATATTTTCAACTGCTCGGTAAGAAATTTGATCACTGGGGCTTGGCACCATAGTTTAGTGGTTAGGACGCCTGCCACATACACCGAGGCTGGTGGGTTCAAACCTGGCCTGGGCCCGCTAAAACAGCAATGCGACTACAACCAAAAAAATAGCCAGGTGTTGTGGTGGGCACCTGTAGTCCTAGCTATTTGGGAGGCTGAGACAAAAGAATTGCTTAAGCTAAAGAGTTTGAGGTTGCTGTGAACAATAACTCCACAGCATTCAACTCCAGTGCGACTGAGTGAGACTCTGTCTCAAAAAAAAAAAAAAAAAAAAAAATTGATCATTGGTATGACTAAAGAAGGGTACTTGTTTCATTTTAGAGAAATTTCTTATTTAATTTTTTTTTTTAAACAGTCTCATTTTATCACCCACAGTAGAATGCCATGGTGTTATAACTCACAGCAACCTCCAACTCTTGGGCTCAAGAGATTCTCTTACCTTGGCCTCCTGAGTAGCTGGGACTATAGGTGTCCGCCACAATGCCCAACAATTTTTAGAGACAGAGTCTTGCTCTTACTCAGGCTGGTCTCAAACCCGTGTGAACTCAGGTAATCTAACCACCTCAGCTTCCCAGAGTGCTGGGATTACAGGTGTGAGCCACTATGTCCGGCTCCCTTATTTAATTTTTAAAAAGCTTTGGTCTTAATGACATTGTGTAAAAGTAAGGAGGATAGAAGAGTGAATATCTTTGTGAAAGAAGGGAAATGCATCAAACTCTACTTTGAAAATTCAATATTTTTCTTTTTCAGATGGTTCACTTTCTTACACACTATGCTGACAAGATTGAATCCGTTCACTTTTCAGACCAGTTCTCTGGTCCAAAAATTATGCAAGAGTACGTATGAGATAAAAACACAAATTTTCCTCCCTCATTTTCTGTGTTGAAATACCTGCAAGGTGCTTCTATAATTTCCCCTATCAAATTAGTGAGAGAAGTTGGTGACAGGCCTCCAACTTTTCCTTTTCTCTGAGTGCATGCATCATGGGAGGTTGTTGAATGCCCATTATGAGACAGACATATGAGCTGCCCTCCCCCAGGCTGCGTGTGTCCCTGCATGTTGTACCACCCCATGAGGAAGATGAGAATCGTGTAGAATGACTGATGCTAAGAAATCCAATAGCTCATTTCTTTTTCCTTTGTAGTCTAGGTTCTTTTTTTTTTTCTTTTATGATATTAATTTATGATGTTTGACTTGTGTTTGATTGCAAATCTATGTATTTTGTAACTTAGGACTTTTTCTGGCTTCTCTCTTTGAATAGTTGGTGGTTTTATCCTTTCCTAGCATGTTACTAAACACCCTTAATTCCCATAGAGTTTCTGGGTTTATAGTAATATTGTTCAAGTGTACATATTTTGGGCTTGAATTTGTTCTTTGAATTCACAGCTTGTGTCAGGAAAGCATGTTCATTTAACTTGATTCTTAGGTGTGGAACGGGTTGTGACCTGAATTTTCAGCTAAAGGCTACCCTCTCATGGGCCATGGAATACAGTTAAAAGCCACTATGGATTTTAGTCATATGTTAAGATTACTCAAGTATTTACTCCTCTAGATAGTGCAGCATCATCCTTGCCTTGCTCAACTCAGTGACAACACTGGGGACAAAGTTTCCATTGTGGCATTCATCAAGCCTTTTGTTTGTGGAAAGAAGGGCAGTGGGTCAAAGGATTGATAGTCAAAGATGACAAAGGAATCTTCAGTGACAGAACTAAATTATATATACTATTCCTAATTTTTCTTTTTTTTGAGGCAGAGTCTCACTCTATTATCCCAGGCTAGAGTACCTGGGCATCGTAGCTCACAGCAACCTCAAACTCACAGGCTCAAGTGATCCTCTTACCTCTGCCTCCCGAGTTGCAGGCTCCACCGGCACCTGCCAAGACACCTGGCTTATCCCTAAATTTTTTCTGAGCCTAACTCAGAAATAAGATGCTTTGTTATAGGAAGATAGCATGGGAGTTGGAAATAAAACATACAGATCCATCAAAATAAACAAAAATGTTATTTAAAATATGGGCCTCACATTTAAATATAGGCTCATTTTTGACTCCCCAAGTGGACATGGTTTATACCCTGCCTGGAAGGAACATCACTGGAGGTATTCAAGTATAGGATAAAGATCACTTGGGAATGTATCCATCAGATAGGCAAGTGGAACAGATGACGGGTAAACCTCCTTCAGGCTCTGAGATTATATTTGATTTGGGATTGCCAAGCCAAGTACCATGCTGATTATTTGCAGTTATCTGTTCATCTGAGTGAATCTGTTGACTTGAATGTATAGAAAATATCTTTTTTGTGTTCCTTCTTAATAGCCTTTTGTTTTATGACAGGGAAGGTCAGCCTTTGAAGCTACCTGACACTAAGAGGACACTATTGTTTACATTTAATGGTAAGTATCCTGGGATCTGTCTGGGTTCTTAGTTTTCTGAGAGATGATCTAAATGAGAGCCATAAAACTATGTTAAAACTAACCCTATCTCGGCTCGGCGCCTGTGGCTCAATCGGCTAAGGCACCAACCACGTACACCTAGGGTGGCGGGTTTGAATCCCCAGCCCAGGCCCGCCAAACAACAATGATGGCTGCAACCAAAAAATGGCCCGGTGTTGTGGCGGGCGCCTGTGGTCCCAGCTGCTTGGGAGGCAGAGGCAGGAGACTCGCTTGAGCCCAGGAGTTGGAGGTTGCTATGAGCTGTGATGCCAGGGCACTCTACCCAGGAGGATAGCTTGAGGCTCCGTCTCAAAAAAAAAAAAAAAAAAAACCTATCTCTGCTCATTGACTTCTGTTACTAAGCACCGTCAATTCCCATAGAGTTTCTGGGTTTACAGTAGTATTTTAGTAAAATATTACTTAGTTTTTTACTATTTCACTAAAATTTACTAATTTTACTGTTAATATTTAATAGTAAAATATCACATATTTTAATATCTATTTTCTGCTACATTTCAACTGCCTAAGAAAGGAGGCAGAGAAAATATCCTATTAACATAAAAATGGTTAGAATATTAATATTAATGCTGCCATTAATTCATAGGAAAAATGGCTTTGTTTTCCAGTGCCTGGCTCAGGTAACACTTACCCAAAGGATATGGAGGCTTTGCTACCCCTGATGAACATGGTGATTTACTCTATTGATAAAGCCAAAAAGTTCCGACTCAACAGAGAAGTAAGACCAAAGCTTTTATTATAAATTGGCACCTTTTATTTTGTTTCTTCAGGTGGTAGGGTGGGAAAGCTATCAATGATTTCAATAATTGAATCTTTGCTAATTGACTGGAAAATGTCAGATGGGAATACTTTTTTTTTTGTTTTTTAAGGCAAGCATAGAACAAAGAATAGAAGAGAAAGGTAGATTTACATAATAAGAGCTAGGTATAGGAACACAGAGCAAGATACCTACTGCATAGACAGCAAACAGGCCTCCATTGCCAGGGCAAAGAGGCCAAGGGAAGACTTTTATAAAAGGCCAGTGGCTCGGTGCCTATAGCTCAAGCAGCTAAAGCACCGCCACATACACTAGAGCTGGCGGGTTCAAATCCACTCTGGGCCTACCAAATAACAATGACAACTACAACCAAAATATAGCCGGGTGTTGTGGCGGGTGGCTATAGTCCCAGCTACTTGGGAGGCTGAGGTAAGAGAATCACTTAAGCCCAGGAGTTTGAGGTTGCTGTGAGCTGTGACGCCATGGCACTCTACCTAGGGCGACAGCTTGAGGCTCTGTCTCAAAAAAAGAAAAATTAAAAAATAAATAATAAAAGAAGGCCAAATGGGATTTTGCTTCTGTTGGGTAGAAATGGATTTCTTATGGAACACATTGTTTCTTTGGAAAAGGGCAAACAAAAAGCAGATAAGAACCGTGCTCGTGTAGAAGAGAACTTCTTGAAGCTGACACATGTGCAAAGACAGGAAGCTGCACAGTCTCGGCGGGAGGAAAAGAAAAGAGCAGAGAAGGAGCGAATCATGAATGAGGAAGATCCTGAGAAACAGCGCAGGCTGGAAGTAAGACAAACTTTCCTTATCTCTGGGGTAAAACTGAGCTTTATAAGAGCCTGTTCATGTCATTTTTGTTATTAAAGTAATTCTGTGTAGGAATGTACACAGGCTAAAAGTTTAGCATATTCTCAGCATTTGAGACATTCTATCAGTTGATAGTACTATGAAGTATAAATAATCTTTCCTTTCAATCTATGCAGTTTGAGTCTATGAATCTAGACAATGATCTGACTTATCCTGTTCCCCTAGCACAATTTCATTTTGAAAGTTCCACTATTGTCTTTCCAGCCAAATTACACTGCAGTAGGAAGAAATTAGACTTTTTTTTATGAGACTGCACTGGGTAGAGTGCCGTGACATTGCAGTTCACAGCAACCTCAACCTCCTGGGATGAAATGATCTTCTTGCCTCAGCCTCCCAAGTAGCTGGGACTACAGGCACCTGCCACAACCCCTGCCTACTTTTTCTATTTTTGGTCAGGCTGATTTCCAACTCTTGAGCTCAAGCAATCTGCCCGCCTTGGCCTCCCAAAGTGCTAAGATTTCTAGCTATACCCTGCTAGAAATTAGGAATTTTAATAGAATCCCACACATGTGCCCCATAACCTAAACAAAACTGTTATATGTAATTTAAAATTTGATTAGGGAATTCTAATATTTTTTGTTTATATTTTTGTTACCTATTTGGTTTTATTTCGTCCTTTCCTTTTTCTTTTCCTCTTTCCTTTCCTCTCCTTTTTCCTTTCTTTCCTTCCTTCCTTCCCTCCCTTCCGCTCTCCCTCTCTTTCTCCCTCCCTCCCTCCTTCCCTTCCTCCCTTCCTTCCTCCCTTCAGCAACCTCAGACTCTTAGGCTCAAGTGATTTTCTTGCCTCAGCCTCTCAGAGTGTTAGGATTACAGGCACAGGCCACTAGGCCTGGCCTGGTATTTTTTGAGACAGTTTTATTTTGTTTTGTTTTTTGTCACCTCAGCCAGACTGCAATGGCATGATCATAGCTCACTACATCCTCAAACTCCTAGCTCAGGCCATCCTCCTGCCTTGGCTTCCCAACTAGCAGGGAATACTATAGGCACATGCCACCACACCCATCCTTGTTTTTTATGTAACTATAGGCCCAAACCCTAAAAGGTTTTAGACTGTAGTATATCTTTCAAAAATCAGCATGTTCTAATATTTTTGTGAAATAAGATGCCATAGGCCAGTTCTAAAATAATTCTTTTTTTTTTTTGAGACATAGTTCATTTTGTAGCCCTTGGTAGAGTTCTGTGGTGTCATAGCTCACAGCAACCTCAAACTCTTGGGCTCAGGTGGCACCTGTGGCTCTAAAGGGTAGGGCACCGGCCCCATATGCTGGAGGTGGCAGGTTCAAACCCAGCCCCGGCCAAAAAAAAAAAAAACCTCTTGAGCTCACAGATTTTCTTGCCTCAACCTCCTGAGTAGCTGGGACTACAAATGCCCACAACAATACCCAGCTATTTTTAGAGACAGGTTCTCACTCTAGCTCAGGCTGGTCTTGAACCTGTGAGCTCAGGCATTCCATCCGCCTCAGCCTACCAGAGTGCTAGGATTACAGGCATGAGCCACTGTGCCTAGCCCCTCCGAAATAATTTTAAACTTTGTAAATACTGGCCAAAAAAAGAGAAAAGTAAAGTGTTAGAAGATATAAATTTTGGGCAGCGCCTGTGGCTCAGTGGGTAGGGTGCTGGCCCCATATATCCAGGGTGGCCAGCCCCAGCCAAACTGCAACAACAAAAAAAATAGTGGGGTGTTGTGGTTGGCACCTATAGTCCCAGCTAATCGGGAGGCTGAGGCAAGAGAATTGCCTAAGCCCAGGAGTTGAAGGTTGCTGTGAGCTGTGACACCACGATACTCTACTGAGAACGATAAAGTGAAACTCTGTTGTTATTAAAAAAAAAAAGAAGAAGAAGAAAATATAAATTTTAATTGAAATAATATTAGAAGATTGAAGAAAATTCTTTCATAAGTGAAGGGGGCATGTTTCCAAGAAAATGTAAGCTACGGCGCCAGCAACATACACCCAGGGTGGCGGGTTTGAATCCAGCCCGGGCCTACCAAACAACAATGACAGCTGCAACCAAAAAATGGCCGGGTGTTGTGGTGGGCACCTGTAGTCCCAGCTACTTGGGAGGCTGAGGCAGGAGACTCTCTTGAGCCCAGGAGTTGGAAGTTGCTGTGAGCTGTGATGCCACAGCACTCTACCCAGGGGGACAGCTTGAGGCTTCTGTCTCAAAAAAAAAAAAAAAGAAAATGTAAGCTACTACGTGGCACTGCGGTTGCCAGTAGAATCCTTAATACTGCTCAGTGAAGTGCAGAGGATACCATGGAGCAGTCTTACCCTTTCTCATCAGTTTTTGTTTCATTTGGTTTGGTTTAATGATAGGCTATTTGCCCTGAAAATATATCTCTATCTTTCTATAGTCTTCTTTATAAATAAAAATGGCTTTTTAATGTATATATGTGAATAATCCATAAGGAATCATTAATAGGTAATGTCTTTTATTTTTCTATGAAAAGGAAATTATTTCTAAGCTTTCAAATTACAATGAGTTAAAGGAAAAGGGGAGCCTGAAACTTAACTTGAGTCAGATTTTAATCTTCTGTGGACATAAAGCATTTACTTTTTTAGAACCACCACTATAAGCCTAGTGCAGTGGTGCACACCTATAATCCCAGCTATCGGGAGGCTAAAGCAGGAGGATCACTTGAGCCCAAGAGTTCAAAGTTGCAGTGAGCTATGAGTTCACCACTATACTGCAGCCTAAGTGACAGAATGAGATCTCTAAAATAAATAAGAAAGAAAGAGAAGAAAGACAAAACTATAGGCAATTTCTGGCTTGAACGACACATCCATACAAATGAGCAGGACCTCCCTGCCACTGCTAGTGTAGCTTTTTGTTTGTTTAATCTTCTGATATATTTAATTTAGAAAATATAAAGAAACATATACACAAAAGTTAAAATTAGCCTTAATTACCACGTAGTTACGATATAAAAATAATATAATAATCCTACAGACAACCCTCACTCCTAAAGATAACCATTGTTAACACTTCATTTGGTTCTCTATGTTTTAATGTATATATTTCATAGTGTAGAAACTCTTGGGCTTAAGCGATTCTCTTGCCTCAGCCTCCCAAGCAGCTGGAACTACAGGTGCCTGCCATAATGCCTGACCATTTATCAAGATGAAGTCTTGCTCTGGCTCAGGCTGGTCTCGAACCTGTAAGCTCAGGCAATTCCCCCGTCTCGTCTTCCCAAGTGCTAGGATTACAAGCGTGAGCCACTGTGCCTGGACCAAGCCTAAGTTTTTGAATAATACTGTAGGCAATATTTTAGTTTTGATTTATTTAACATGAACTTGGAGCTTAGTTTGGGTTCTTTCTCTCCCCTGCTCCCTTGCCATCTTTCTTTAGGAAGCTGCTTTGAGGCGTGAGCAAAAGAAGTTAGAGAAGAAGCAAATGAAAATGAAACAAATCAAAGTAAAAGCCATGTAAAGTCATCCCAGAGATTTGAGTTTTGATGCCACCTGTCAGCTCTGAAGTCACAGGATGCAAAGAACACCAGTCCATTTCTCTCCTTAAATTTCAGACACTCCCAGCCAACTGAGAAATCTTTAATTCATCTTCTACTCTGCTTTTGGTTTGGAGATTTACAGGGTTTGTAGATTGAAAAAGTCTCTGTTTCAGTAATTTTCTTCTGGATAATCAAATTACTTTGATTATTTTATAAAAGGAATGATAGTGAAATCTGTAGTTTTAACATTTTAAAAATTATAATGTGAATCAGCAGTGCTTTTAGTACTTCAGTGTTTGAAGAAATATCATGAAACTTATAGGTAGATTGTTCCTTTTTGTTTAAACTAGGCAGTTGAAATGGCTATGAAGACTTACTCTAAAAGATTCCACAAATAGCTATTGGAATTGCACAATAAACATTACTTGGTGTTTTTTTCTGTGTCTACATTAAACTTGTAAAAACATAAAATTTACAACACTATATGTAGTAATGAAATTTTAGGGACTCGATGCAGTATATGTTTCATGGGTGGGAGGTGCTGATGACAGTATTGTAGGAAATCTGTAAGTATTAAGATACTGACAAATACATGAATAATTCTAGGGATAGATAGTACAGGAACACAGTTTTCTCCTTACCTGATACCATGAGCTAATGACAGTGTGAATGCTTTCATTTTAAATGGTTGTATGTTTATTTTTTTTGAGTAACATATGCATGAAAAGTTAACACTTCACTTAGATTAGTTCACAGTTAGATCACTGATCTGTGTGAAGTCTTACATTTTCCTTCTGGGTCGCTGCAATCTATTGGATGTTCATGGAGAAGCTATATTCTCTGTGCTATGGCTGTGTACCTTTGCTTCTCCCTCTGCTTTTATCTCTTCCATAGTTGAAGCTGGGTGTGTTCTTTCAAAGAAATAGCCATGAATATGCATAAGTATACTTCAAAAAAATAAGCTTTCCCAAATTGTTGAGAGTCTTTCTGCCTTGTGAGGGGAATATTCTCGGGGGAGAGGCCCATCTATCTGCACGAGCGTTTAGCTTGTACAGATCTCTGCATTTTATAAATGCTTCCTACTAAGAAAGCATTTTTTAGGTCATTGCTTGTACCAGGTAATTTTTGCTGGGGATGGGGAAGGGTTGGGTTTTCTGGTGGGAGTGGGGTGGGTGGGTATTTTTTGTTGATTGCTTTATGTGCAGGTCTGTTCTGAGGCAATAACAAGAAGTTGCTGTGAAAACAGCATGTGCTGCTGCCTTTTAACTGCATGGAAACTTTTCACATGGGTTTTTCTCTAGGTTAATACAGAAATGTATAAACTGAGAGATGATACAAATGTAATGTTTTTTTAACAGTTCATGAAATTAAGTTATTAAAATAAAAATAACAAAATTTTGTTACTTTAATGCTATATAATTCTGGAATTAGCCTTGTTTTATAGACATTTAAAATATATTCTAGAAGTCAAAGTTGATATGCTTAGTTATCTTTTAAGTAATAAAAGCTTTCTTAAAGTCCCATACATCCGGACCATGGCAGCTAATTTTGTAATTTAAGCATTCATACGAACTACCTGTGGACATATATTAAACTGATTGTCAAAATCTCAGAGTGCCACCTTGACTTTTTGCAGTTGTCCTGTAAGAGCATAAGCCCATAGGAAAGTTCTTTCTGTTCAAAGTCAGTGTTGAAATACTTTGCCTAATAAAGAGTTGGTCTTGGCTGGGCACGTGGCTAACACCTGTAATCCCAGCACTCTGGGAGGCCAAGGTGGGTGGATTGCCTGAGCTCATGGGTTCGAGACCAGCCTGAGCAATAGCAAGACCCCATATCTAAAAATAGCCAAGTGGGTACCTGTAGTCCCAGCTACTTAGGAGGCTGAGGCAAAAGAATTGCTTGAGCCCAAGAGTTTGAGGTTGCTATGAGATAGGACGCCAGGGCACTCTACTGAGGGCAACAAAGCAAGACTCTCAAAAAATAAAGAGTTGATCTTGGATAACCTCCTTGTTATGGTTTAATTACTTTTCGAATGTTTTATATTTTTAGAGCCCCATAAGTTATCAATGGGCTACTCCCTGGAGTCTCCCTCTTGACTGAAGACTGTTAACTCTGCTATGAATGCTAAGTCAAAGAGGAGAATGTTGTTTACTGTCACACACTGGAAAACCACTAAGTCCTCCATTCTGGTCACTTAGCAATCCTGAAATAAGCACTGAATTGAAAGACTAAGACCTGGCTTTTAATGCCAGCAAAACTATTATTCCCTTAACTTTAGGTAAGTCATTAAATTTTATAAAGTGGGAATAATAATTATTTGTTCTACCTACTTCATAGGTAGGTCAACACCAAGAGATAACACTGTATATGTAAAGTTGCTTTGTAAACTACTAAGCACTTTACAAAGGTAAGGCATTATTTAGGACTATTCTCCAAGTGCCATGTTTTTCCTTTTTTTTAATACAGGATCTCACTAGAGATCAGCTAGATCAGCTAGATCAGCTAGAGTGCAGTGACATCATAGCTCACTGTAACCGCAAACTCCTGGGTTCAAACCATACTTTTGCCTTAATTTCCTAAGTAGCTGGGACAACAGGTACATACTAATTTTTCTACTTTTTATAGAGATAGATTCTTGCTATGTTGCCCAGGAGAGTCTCAAACTCCTGGCCTCAAGCTAGTCTCCTGCCTTGACCTCCCTGAATGTTTGGATTACAGGAATGAGCCACTGCTGCTCCTGGTCTTTTGTTTTTCTTTCTCCTGATGGAAACCAAGCAGATTCTTTCAGAGTCCTCTAACTTTATGTGGAAAAATTGATAGGCTGTCTTTTGAGGAAGAAGGGAGTAGTTAATGATTCTGTTTGTTTCTTTTTCTTTTTTTTGAGACAGAGTCTCAGGCTGTCACCCTGGGTAGAGTGTTCTGGCATCATAGCACACAGCAACCTCCAACTCTGGCTCAAGTGATCCTCTTGCCTCAGTTTCTCTATTTTTAGTAAAGATGGGGTCTCGTTTTTGCTCAGGCTGTTCCCAAACGTGAGCTCAAGCAATCCACCTGCCTCAGTCTCCTAGAGTACTAGGATTACAGGTGTGAGCCACCACACTGGGCCAAGGGGCCTACTTTCTTTTGTTAGGGTTGATTTTGTTGTTGTTACTGTTCTTTGTTTAGCAGGCTCTGGTGGGGTTCAAACCCTCCAACCCAGTGCATGGCACTCTAACCGTTGAGCTGCAGGCGCCCTTTTTTCTCGAGTAATAAGAAACTTCCCTACCAAATCTTGAGATGAGATTTAGACCAAAGAAAAACATTTATTGAGGGTGGTGCCTGTGGCTCAAGGAGTAGGGCACCAGCCTGATATACCGGAAGTGGTGGGTTCAAACCCAGCCCCAGCCAAAAACTGCAAAAAAAAAAAAAAGTAATAATAAAAAGATTAAAAAGAAAAAGAAAGACATTTATTGATAGTCTCATTCCACTCATTCAATAGGAATTGGCAATGCGAAGATTATTTAGAATCATGGTTTACCAGATCTGTTGCATTTGGTGAAAAGGGGTGAAATGTTGTACTTTGTCCTCCGAGGTTATCTTACTCTTTATGCCTCATTTTTTTTTTTGAGACAGAGCCTCAAGCTTTCTCCTTGAGTAGGGTGCTGTGGCATCACAGCTCACAGCAACCTCCAACTCCTGGGCTCAAGCAAGTCTCCTACCTCCGCCTCCCAAGTAGCTGGGATCACAGGGGCCTGCCACAATGCCTGGCTATTTTTTTTTGGTTGCAGCCATCATTGTTGTTTGGTGGCCCAGGCTGGATTCAAACCCGCCACCTTAGGTGTATGTGGCTGGTGCCTTAACCACTTGAGCCACAGGCGCCGAGCCCATTCTGCCTCATTTTGAATGATGTGAAAGGATATAAGAGAAAGAAGAGCTATACCCACAGAAGTGGCTCACATAGACTGCTGAAACACAGTAGCAGAAAGTATTTCTCAGTTTCTGGTATTTGGTGATCAGCCAAATATTTGATTACGTATGAAAGAAAGTAATGTTTTATCTTTGTACAAATTGAATGCCACCTTCTCAGCTCTGGGAAGTAATACCAGTTTCAGAAGAAAACTGACTTTTTTTCTCAAAGGGAGAATCTTGTGTCTATATATTCTATTGGATGCTTTGTTTTATCTTTATCTTTTAAAACTAAGTATTCTTTTCAAATTTACCTAATTCATCTCAATAGTATAACTTTTTTTGGGGGGGTTGTTCATTTTTGAGACCAATTCTCAGTTTGTCACCCTCAGTAGAGTGCTGTGTTGTCACAGCTCACAGCAACCTCAAACTCTTGAGCTCAAGCAATCCTCTGGCCTCAGCCTCCCGAGTCGCTGGGATTACAGGTGCCTGCCACAATGCCTGGCTATTTTTAGAGGTGGAATCTTGCTCTAGCTCAGGCTGGTCTTGAACTTGTGAGCTCAGGCAGTCCGCCTACCTTGGCCTCCCAGAGTGCTGGAATTACAGACATGAGCCACCATGCCCAGCCATATAGCTTTCTTCATATTTTTCTTGTCTATAGATATATTACTTAGCAAAGTTGTAGCAAACCTGGAGTTGAAGCTAGGTTTCTGCTTCAGGAGAGATTTCTGGATTTGTGGGCAGAGACCCAGGTGCCCATAGGGAAACAGACTTGGTAAGGCATTATCATATGACTCATCTCTAAGATGGCTGCACAAGTATCATATTAGATAATACCTGTAAAGTGCTTTGAGATATAAAGTGCTCTATAAATTAAATAATCCTCTTTAGCTTGTTCTGCACATCATATACATTTCCCTATATTTCTCACTTGAGTTTCATAGGCAATTAGTTTTACCTTTTTCACAGTTATGTGGTAGGTTGAAGAGGCCAGGTGTACTCAGTTTAAACTGGGTATTCTGGGCAGCGCCTCTGGCTCAGTGGGTAGGACACTAGCCCCATATACTGAGGGTGGCGGGTTCGAGCCCAGCCCTGGCCAAACTACAAAAAAAAAAAAAAAAAATTGCCAGGCATTCTGGTGGGCACCTGTGTCCCAGCTACTTGGGAGGCTGAGGCAAGACAATCACTTAAGCCCAGGAGTTGGAGGTTGCTGTAAGCTGTGATGCCACAGCACTCTACCAAGGGCGATAAAGTGAAACTCTGTCTCTAAAAATAAATAAATAGTACTCTGAGTTAAACAGAAATAGCTAATCTTCATTCCTCTAGGCTTCAGGCCAGTTTCAGAAAGCTCTGGAAATCTTGGAGTCCTAACCTTTCTGAGTAAGTGAAATACATTACAGAGCTTGTACATCCCAGGACTCAATGACAAGTCAAAAGCAAAGCAGAAAAAGACATACTTTGTAAACTCTAAAAGTTGACCTTATTTGCACTGTTTGTTCTAAATTATCTGCATTAGCATGTGGGAGGCCTTTTGCAGAGAAAATGAAAGCTTATATAGATTTGCTCCTTGAAATAGTCACAGCAGAATCTGGGCCAAGGTTTCTCCAAATAGCATTTGTGGATGATTATGAAGTTGGTAAAAATCTTTAACCCCCTTTGTCATCCAGAAAATGATGCAGCATCTGCACTACTAGTGGATGGGAAGGACCTCCATGTTTAAACTCCCCATTGTAATGACTGCAAGAAGTTTGGCATTTTTTCAGGCAGTCTTCTCTAACACTCCCAATTCCAAAGACCATATGTGAAACTCTTTTCAATAGAACACTGCCAGGAATTTTGTTGGTTTTCAAAGCAACTGCCTACATCCACAAATGGGGTTTCAGGCAGCTTCCTAGGTCCCTTAGTTCTTGGAGCACTCTTGGTTGAAAAATGACTAGACACCCCAAAGTAAGGCAAGCATGAAACAAAGTTTACTCAGGAAGAGAAAGGTTTACAGAGCAAAAGTTTACAAAGCAAGATATATTTGCTACAAACAGCAAACAAATCTACATTGCCACAGCAAGTAGGTAAAGGAACCTGTTATGGCCAGTGCTTCTATTTTTTTAAGTGTCTGAGTTGGGCCTACCTTGTGGAATCAGAGTCTTAACTGCCTATGCAGACCTCCCATGAGCCTCTCTGAAAGCCTCCTGGGTAGGGGGGACCACATTATAGACTTAAGCTACTAGCATGATAAATTAGTCTTAAGGCTGTGCTAGGTCATCTTTAAGACTCTGTTGTACCTGTTGCCAGGCTAGAGAGTCTACTACATCCTTTTGCAGTTGACATGCTAACTTCTGATTGGTAGACTGGTAGGACTCTCTGTCCAGGTGTGAGCAATCACTTGGGACAAAATTAGGGTGGGCAGCACCAAGATGAGGGGCTGCCCGTCTTGTCCTTCCCCAGGACAGCCAGATTTCTAGCGATCTACCTAATAATTTTATTTCTATTTCTACTGCTATCTTTATTTGTTAATTTACCAAGTTTGCTCCAATCTTATTGGAGAACTTGGGAGTAGTGCTTTGGAATGTTAAAGCATCAGATAGGCTCAAAGTGGTGTGTGTAAAATCGAGTAAGACTTTCAGGTGCATGGCCAAGACCACTCACTTTAAGTGGCATATTTCCATCAGTCCCTGCATGAATATAGCTCAACTCCTCCTTGGTCTTGAAGTTAGGACAGTATGAATGTTTCAAGGGTCAGAACTAGGAAAGTGACCGTTATGGCATCTATACACTTTTTGGACACCGCCTGCTGATAGGGACTGGAATAAGTCACTGGAAAACCTAGTCTCAGAAGGGAGTCTTACTCCCTCATTTAACACTCCCTCACTTCTCAAGCTTTGCATAGCTTAGGCTGGGCAAACCCTATCACAAGTTTCCGCAAACAGCCTGCTTCTGAACTGTGGATGAGGTAGTGTTCACGGACAAAAAGACCAAGAAGGGGGCGGGATTGAGCTATTTTCCTCATTTTACCCACGAGGAATTTGGAAAAGGTAGATTTCCCCTTTATTGTTGTGTGGTACCCTCAGGGCCAAATTAATAAGTGTTTAAGATGTCTTAAAAGATAAGTGAGAGATGGGTTTTTCCACTTAAGTTCTACCACAAAAAGAAAAAACAAATCCTCAAGAGTAGCCAAGTCAGCAGAGCCAGAGGTGGTCGGCCTTTTCCTAGTCCTCTAGAACCCTTTATTACTGAAATCACCTACTCCATCTCCTGCTGCGGCGGCATAGGCTCTAGAGTGCCCTGTACACACCGGTGACGCCCAGGTCTTTGGCTTCCACTCTGTAGGACAAATAGCCCTCTCCGAGGTAGAGCGACACCCCCGGCACACAAAGCAGGGTACAACGGGCGCCGCGCCGCTTCCCTATCCGCGTGGGACAGGGCGGGGCTTCCTCACTTGCGCGGGGCGGAGCGGGGCGGGGCGCTCCCGTCGGCGCTGCCCGAGCCGCCCTACTGCGCATGGCACGTTGCGTACCTCCCTCCCAGCAACCGGCCTGGCGGCGGCGCGGCCATAAAACTGAGGAGGCGGAGCTGAGACGATCGGGACTACTCGCTAACTCCAGGAACAGGTATCGGGCTGGCGGGGCCGCCTGGTGAGCTCCAGGGTCCAGTCCCTCCTCGCCCTGACGCCGATTCCATCTCCTCGGGGCCGAACATTCGTCAAAACGGCCATCCCGAGCTCACCCTCGCCCTCCACGGGCCGCCTTTAACCCGCGTCCTCATTCCCTCAATGAGGGGCCGCAGCCCGAGAGCTGAGTAGGCTTGGGCCTGGCGGGGAGACGCTGGAGCGGAGTTGCCCGGCAAGAGAGGCGCGAGCTCCTGCTTTCCCAATCCCTCTTTGTCCCTGGGGCTTCCAGGTGGGAAACCTGGGGCCAGTGTCAGTCTGTCCTGCTCAAGCAAAGTAGCAGTTGATCCCAGTGCTGACCTCCTACTCCCCCATCCGTCTCATCCCAGGCTGGACATGCAGCCCGCGCAGCCCTCATGAGGACACAAGATCTACCCATAAGACTTACATGCTCAGCCAAAACATAGAGTTTCTATTTGTCTTTTTGTTTTCCAAGTATGTTTTAAGTACCTGCAGCAGATATGGAGACGGGTGAAGGGGAGTGGTTAACTAAAGTTGCTCTGGTTCTCAGGAAATGGGGAACTAAACTCTCTGCCCAGCTTTCTATTAATATCGTGGCGTACTTTAACTTGACTTACCCCAAATGGGAAAAGCCGTTGAAATCGGGCCTGTTTTGTAATATCTGTTGAAATAGAGCCATGTTTCAATATATATATTTGTGGCATTAAGACAGTTCTTCATCGACTGCTTCTTACTTTGTAAAGACACACGAGACTGTATCTTGTCCCTGAGAGTTGATGAAGACATCGAATTTGATCACCTCCCTCAGGCCAGGAGCTTATTAATTCAGCCATTAGTTGCAGTGCTGAACTGGTCAAATCTGTCCCCTACACTTTCACCAGGTTTCTTTCAGGAGTTTTAGCTTAAATGCAGTACTTGTAATTGTGACCCCAGACATGGAGGACGTTTAGAAAACCAATGACAAAAATAGGGGGAAAGGAATACATTTTTAATTAACTTTTTCTATATCATTTGGCGTCTGTCAACAGCATTTGCCAGTCAGTTGATATTTTCTTAGTCACTTTATCTTTGTGCACCTAGTCTTTTTTTTTTTTTTTGAGACTGAGCCTTAAGCTGTTGCCCTGGGTAGAGGGCTGTGGCATCACAGCTCACAGCAACCTCCAACTCCTGGGCTCAAGGATTCTCCTGCTTCGCCTCTCAAGTAGCTGGGATTACAGGCTCTGCCACAGGCCTGGCTATTTTTTGGTTGCAGCCTCATTGTTGTTTGGCAGCCCGGGCTGGATTTGAACCCCACACCTCAGGTGTGTGTGGCTGGCGCCTTAGCCACTTGAACCACAGGCACTGAGCCTGCACCCAATCTTGAAACTTCTCCTTAGGCTTCTTTATCATTACTCTGGTTTCTAGATCACCGGCTTTAAAACAGAATTAATCAGTCCCCTATCACTTGCCTGTGTGACTTTTGGGCATTTAACCTCCCTTCACCTTAATTTCCTGATCTGTAAAACAGGGATGATAATACTTGTGAACTGATCTCCATGAAGCATTTAGCACAGTGCATGGCACATAGTAAGTTTGCCATAAATGTTTACCACTTTTATTATTTTTACTATTATTAATTTTGTGGTAGCTCCTGGAAGTAAAACACTACACTTGATCTTGGCCAAGATTGGAAGTAAAACACTATGTAAAATTCATTCTCTGCCCTCAAGGAACCAGTATTCCTAGTAGGAACGATAAACTGGCAGTTAAGAGTGTGGTAGATAATAGGTTTGGATGGGGGTTAAAGGGGTGAGGGAGGACTTTCCATAGCACAGAACATTTGAGGTGAGTACTGAGGGACAGGTCAAAGTTCGCCAGGTTGGAGACAGGAGATGATCCAGGAGGGGAAGCAGGATCTTTAAAGTGTTTTCTTTGAGGCTTGGTGCCTGTGGCTCAAGTGGCTAAGGCGCCAGCCACATACACCTAAGGTGGTGGATTAGAATCCAGCCCGGGCCTGCCAAACAACAATAATGGCTGCAACCAAAAAATAGCTGGGCATCGTGGTGGGCGCCTGTGGTCCCAGCTACTTGGGAAGCAGAGGCAGGAGACTCCCTTGAGCCCAGGAGTTGGAGGTTGCTGTGAGCTGTGATGCCACGGCACTCTACCCAGAGGGATAGCTTGAGGCTCTGTCTCAAAAAAAAAAAAAAGTGTTTTCTTAGAGCTCTGCTTCCTAGTTGTCTTTCAAGGGCCATCCCCTAAATATGTATAGACCTATGGACTTGCTTCCCAGCTTTCTGCTTTTCTGTTACCCTTTTCTATTTTAGTGAATTTCTGTTACTTCTTTTATTCCCCCCCTAAATGTAAGGGCTGAATTTTTCTATACTCTTAAGTGCTGATTCCCAAGTCCACATTGCCTTGTAAACTCTCTTTTAAGCATTAGTCCTACTTTTCTAACTGAATGCCATGTATTTCCTTTTGGGATACTATAACTATCTTCTTAGCCTCAATATGATTTAAAAACTCAAACTCATCCTTCCACTTCTGAACTATCCTATTTCTGTCATGGATTACTCTTTCCCCAGTCACTCAGGCCACATATATGAAAAACAGAGTCATCAGAGTTGTCCACAAGTAGAATGAGCTCCCTGATAAGGTAGTGAGTCTGTGGCATAGAATGTTTTCAGGTAGAAACTAGGTAACATTTTATCTGGAGTTTGTAAAATATATTCTCCCAAAGGGTAGAGGATGACCAGATGACTTCTGGTGTCCTCTGTAACTAAATGTTTTATAATTCCTTTATTCTTCCTTTTTCCCCATCCATCTATTTCATTAACATTCCCATGCTGGCTAGGCACCTGTGGCTCAATTGGCTAAGGCGCCAGCCACGTACACCTAAGGTGGCGGGTTCGAATCCCCAGCCTGGGCCCGCCAAACAACAATGATGGCTGCAACCAAAAAATGGCCGG
>CAUYQV010017557.1:0-40349 GCA_963574575.1 Galagoides demidoff
TTTTCTATTGCAAATGAAACTCGGTTTAGCTGGATAGAGGATCTTGGCTTGGAAGTTATATTGTTTTAAGAGATTGATGGTACCCTGACACCAACTGGTCTGGCAGCAGAGACTAGCTGGGTGTAGACTGAGACCAGAAGGCAGCAGGCCTGGTGCCCTCACTCCAACAGAGCCTGCAAATAGAGGCTTTCCAGGCAGTGGACTGAAACTGGCAAGGGCAGGTGTGGTCTCCTGACTTCAACTAGTCTGGCAAGCAGTACTCCAGACCCTACTCCAGAGGCTAGCTGTGAGTGGTCTGAGACCAGTAGGTGGGGGCATTGCCTCTGGCTCCAGCTGGGCCTGTGAGCAAAGGTTGATGACCATCTTTTTCTGGCATGAAATGTTTCAGCTGAGAGATATGCAGTTATTCTGATATTTCTCCCTTTGTAGGTGATGCTTTTCTTATGTCTGGCAGCTTGCAGAATTTTCTCCTTTATCTTAACTTTGGCAAAGTTAATCACAATATGTCTAGGAGATGCTTTATTTGGATTGAGTCTTGCTGGGGTTCTGAAACTGTCTGCTATCTGAAGTTCTGTATCTCTTGCAATGTTTGGGAAATTGTCCTCCAAAATCTCTTGGAGTAGAGCATCTGTACCTTTAGAACCATCCTTTTCTCCTTTGGGAATTTCTATAAGACAAATGTTTGATCTTTTGGAGTGATCACAAAACTCTCTCAGGGAATGATCGATTTTTGCTCTGTATTTGCCTGCCTCTTTGAGTGTTTGGGAACCTCCAAAAGCTTTGTCCTCAGTTTCAGAGATCCTTTCTTCTGCCTCGTCAACTCTATTAGTGAGGGATTCTACTGTATTTTGGAGCTCCTCAACTAACTTTTTCGTTTCCTTGAGTGCTGCTATCTGTTTTCGCATCATGTCCATATCTTTGGTGACTTGGGCTTTGAATTCATTAATTTCTTGAGACAACTTTGGAACTCCTCTTTGGAATTCAATTTCTATCTTTTCTTTCATTTTATTTATCTTATTTGCAATCCATATTCTGAATTCAGTTTCTGACATTGCTGTTATTTGTCTATGCATGGCATCTTCAGTTATATCTCCTTTGTCATTTCTATGAGGGGGTGTTGATCTACTCTGTTTATTCATGTTGCCAGAGCTCTTCCATTGGGTCTGCACCATGTTTATTTTCCACTGGTAATAGAACTGGTAGAGTGAGATTGAATTGGAGTTCCCTGGTAGTAGAGACAGCCCCTTACCAAAGCTCTAGACTTTGTAATTGTGGCTTATTTCCTATAACCTTACAAAGGTCCCTTTCAGAGTTTTGGCCAGAGACTCTGAGGATCTACTTGGTGAGATAGTGCAGGCTAGCTCTGTTTTGATATCAGCCAACCTCTACCCTATCCTAAGAAACTACACTATTAGATTTAAATCTCTACTGTGAATAGATACAAAGAGCTGCCCAGCTCCCCCCCTTCAGTTCTTTTCCACTACAGAACTTCAAAGGTGAACCTCAGAATGTCCCAGAGTGGACAGCCCCAGATGTGGGTTCCAACCAAATTGTCTCAGGCAGTACAAACCCTGCCCAACAGAGAGGGATTCAAGGACAATTCAAAGCAAAGGGATTCAAAGCACAGTTGAAGCCAGGGATCCATACTCCCACCTGCTAGACTCAGTCCACACTATTGTCTGCTTCTCTACTCACAGGCCCAACTGGAGCCAGGGGCAATACCCCCACCTACTGGTCTCAGTCCACTCACAGCTAGCCTCTGGAGTAGGGTCTGGAGTACTGCTTGCCAGACTAGTTGAAGTCAGGAGACCACACCTGCCCTTGCCAGTCTCAGTCCACTGCCTGGAAAGCCTCTATTTGCAGGCTCTGTTGGAGTGAGGGTACCAGGCCTGCCCTTTGGTCTCAGTCTACACCCAGCTAGTCTCTGCTGCCAGACCAGTTGGTGTCAGGGTACCATGCCCTATCTGCCAGTCTCAGCCCACTGCCTGGCAAGCCTCTGTTCACAGGCTCTGTTAGAGTCAGGGCACCACACTCTGCCTGCAGGTCTCAGTCCTCACCTGGTAAGCCTCTGCTCATCCCATCCACTGGAGGCAGTGGAGTACACCCTCAGGGCTTGGTTTGCACCCAGTAAACCACTGCTGGAGCATTCTGTTGGAATCGGGAAACCATGTCCTTGCTCTCAGGTCACAGTCCGTGCCTATTAATCCTCTGCTTGCAGGCCCAGCAGGGACCAGCCCTGTCTGCCAAACTCAGTCCACATGGGGCAACCACTCTCCTGCTGTGAATGCTGTTAGAGCTGGGGGTTTGGCACCCTGTCCCACCAGACACAGCCCAATCTGAGGGTCAACACTACCACTGTCTAGGCATAGTCATAACCAGGGGACTGCTCCTCTTCCCACCAAGTGTCCCTTTCTTCCCGCGCCCTCTTTCTTTCCCGTTAATCACGGATTCTGTCCTGATGGTTGGCAGTCCACACTATGCTCAGGTCTCTCAGGAAAATACCAAACACTCTATACTCTGCAGGCTGCAGAACTTCAGACCACAGTGTGAGGGGGAAAGAGTAGAGTGGGAGTTTGGACTTGTGGGGAAAAATATCTGTTCAATTTTATGCCTGGCAGAGTGTTATCTAGGTTCATAAGTGGGACCTCCCTGGAGAAAGAGAACTGGAATTTAGCAGCTTTCTCCAGCAAGGCAAAACGTGAGGTCTTTTGTTCCCTGCTTGTTGGCAGATAGCCTGTGGCAGGCCTCCTACTCAGGGGAGGGGTTTCCTGTCCTCTAGTCAATAGGCTTTGTACCTGTAATTTGTTTTCTTGAGTGCTCTTTCTTGGAGTTACAGCTTGACAAACTTCCTTCTTGGCTCAGCTTCCCGTCTTTGGCTTACTAGAGTCTGATTCTGTCCAGCTTTTCTTCCTCTGCTCATTAGCCTCTGACGAAGGTTGCTACCAGTCAGCCATCTTTCCAGAATTCTGAGATAGTTTTTCATTCGTGTCATCTACTGTTTCTTTCATTACTGATTTATAGTTCTACAAGGAGAAGAATCACTACCTTGCTTAAATTTATTCCTAGATATTTTTTTATTTTCTTAAAGGTATTGTAAATGTGATTAAGTTCCTGATTTGGTTTTCATCTTGGTCATTGGTGTATAAAAACCCTCATAACTTTTATATGTTAATTTTGTGACTAGAGACATTTCAGAATCTATTTATCAAACCTAAGAGTCTTTTGGAAGAGTCCTTAGGGTTTTCTAGATATAACATTGTATCATTTGAAAACAGAAATAATTTGACTTCTATTTAACTATGGATGCCCTTTATTTCTTTCTCATGCCTAGTTGTTCTGATTGGGATTTCTAATGCTATGTTGAATAGAAATGGTGAAAGTGGGCATTCTTATTTTGTTGTAGTCTCAAGGTGAATAGTTTCAACTTTTCCCCATTCAGTATGGTGTTGGCTGTGGGTATGTCATATATGGCTTTTATTATTTTGAGGTATGTTTCTTCTATTCCTAATTTGTTGAGAGTTTTTATCATGAATTATTAATGGATATTATCAACTGATTTTTCTACGGCTATTAAGATGATCCTATGTTTTTTCCAAAATTCTGTTTATGTGGTGAATCACATTTAATGATTTGTGTATGTCAAACCATCCTTGCATCCTAGGGATAAAGCCCACTTAATCATGGTGTGTTAGCCTTTTGATATTCTGTTGAGTTTAGTTTCCTAGTATTTTGTTGAGGATTTTTGTGTCTGTTCATCAGAGTTATTGATATGTAGTTTTCTGTTGCATCACTTCCTGGCTTTGGTATCAGGGTGAAATTGATTTTGTAGAATAATTTAGGGAGTATTCCCTCCTTCTCAATATTTTGGAACAATATCAATACAATTTACACCAGTTCTTCTTTGTAGGTCTGGTAGAATTTGGTAGCATATCCCTCTATTCCTGATTTTTTTAAATTACTTTTTTAGTCTCAGTACTTTGTTTTTCTATTCAGGAGTTCTATTTCCTCAATTTTTGGAGGTTGTATGCTTTTGGGGATTCAGTTATTTCCTCTAGGTATTCTAATTTGCAAGCATATAGTTGTTTATTATAGTCCCTGATTTTTTTTTTATTTCTGTAGTATCAGTTGTAACGTCACCTTCACACTTCTAATTGTGTTTATTTGGATCATTTCTCTTCTTTTCTTGATTGGACCAAGGCAATAGTTTATCAATATTGTTTATGCTTTTTTTTTTTTTTAAGACAGAGCCTCAAGTTATCACCCTGGGTAGAGTGCCATGGTGTCACAGCTCACAGCAATCTCAAACTCTTGGACTTCAGTGATTTTCTTGCCTCAGCCTCCCAAGCAGCAGGGACTATAGGCACCTGACACAATGCCCAGATGTTTTTTGGTTTTGGTTATCATTGTTGTTTGGCAGGCCTAGGCTTGATTTGAACCCACCAGCTCCAGTGTATGTGGCTGGCAACCTACCCGTTGAGCTATAGGCACTAAGCCCATTTATGTTTTTGAAGAATAAAATTTTCATTTTATTGATTTCTTTTTTTAAAATTTCATTTAGTTCTGCTCTAAAATTTATTATTTCTTTTCATTTCCTAACTCTGGGTTTAGTCTGTTCTTGTTTTTCTATTTCCTTGAGGTGTAATGCCAGGTTGTTAATTTGTGATCTGTCTACTTTTTTGATGTGGGCATCTAATGCTATAAATTTCCCTCTTTTCATTTCCTTTTGTGTATCCCAAAGGTTTTGGTATGTTATGTTTTCATTCTTATTCACTCCAGAAAAATTTTATATTTCCTTCTTTATTTTTTCATTAACCCAGTGATCATCCAGAGCATGCTATTTAATTTTCATGTGTTTGTATGTTTCCTAACATTTATCTTCATGTTAATTTCTAGCTTTATTCTACTATTGCCTGAGAAGATACTTGATACGATTTTCGTTTTTTTTCAAATTTGTTTCATGGCCTAAAATGTAGCCTATCTTGGTGAATGTTCCATGTGTTTGTAAAAAAAATGTATATTGTATAGTTGATGGATGAAATATTCTAAAATGTCTGTTAAGTCCATTTTTTCTAATGTCAAATTTAAGTCTAATGGTTCTTTGTTATGATCTGTCTAGTAATGTGAATGTGGTATTGAAGTTTCCCCACTATTAGTGTGTTGATGTCTATTACTTTCTTTAGGTCTCACAGGTGCTCCAATGGTGGGTGCACATATTTTTAAGATTGTTATATTCTCTTTCTGAATTGATCCCCTTTATCATTATATAATGGCCATTTTATTTTTTATTTCTTTTTTCTTTTTCTTTTTAACCAGTTTCAATTTAAAGTCTGTTTTATCTGAAGTAAATACAGCTATTCATGCTCACTTTCCATTTCCATTTGTGTAGAACATTTTTTCCACTCCATTTGTTTTAACTCTATATATGTCTTTATGATTAGTTTTTTGTACATACCATATAGTTGATCATGTTCTTGAAAATCCATTCTCTTAATCTGTGTGTTTTAAGTGGAGCATTTAATTCATTTATGTTCAAGATTAATATAGATATGTGAGGTTTTCTCATCATACTGTTAGTTTATTTCTAGATGTTTTATAAAACTTTTTTTCCTGTCCTTTTGTCATTTTGGTTTACTAAACTTCTATCATAGTACTAGTTAATTCCTTTCTCTTGTTATTATTATCACATTTAAAGCAAAAATATAAAACATTTGAGTTTTATATTTTCATGTGTTTCATGATGATGAATATTGACTTTTTCTTTATATGTTTAAGACACCTTTGAATATACTTTACAGAACTGGTCTCATGGTGATGAATTTTCTTGACATTTGCTTATCTGTGAAAGCCTTTATTTCTCCTTCATTTATAGACCTTATTCTTATAAGATATAAAATGTTTGGCTGAAAATTTTTTTTCTTTATCTTTCAGCACTTTGGAAATGCTATCTAATTCTCTTCTGCTATGCAAGATTTAACTTGAAAGGTCTGATATTTGTCTGATTTTTCTTTGAAAAATAGGTGACTTGATGCTTTATTACTCCAAACTTATATTTTTTTCTTTACCTTTGATTTTATTTGTTATGATTCTAACATGCTGTGGTGATGTCCTTTTATAATGTAGTTGCCTATGGAGTTTTGGTCTACCTATACCTGAATGTTTAACAATCTTACAAGTCCTGGAACATTTTTATTGATTGTTTTCTTATATAAGTTTTGTAAAGTTTTTTTATTTCTCCTCTACCTCAGGAACACAAATAATTCATGAATTTGGCAACTTTATGTAGTACCAGACATCTTGAAGGATTTGATTATTCCGTTTTATTCTTTTTTATTCTTATTTTTGTCTGATTGGATTATTTTAAAAGACCTGTCTTCAGAATCTGAGATTCTTTCTTCTATTTGGTCCAATCTGTTTTTAAATGTTTCAAAAGTGTTTTATATTTCCTTCAATGAATTTTTCAGCTCTAGAATTTCTATTTTTTATATCTATCTCCTTGGTAAATTTTTCACTCATGTCTTGACTTGATTTTCTTTGTATTGGTTTTCAGATGTCTCCTGCATCTCATTTGGCTTTTTTAGAACTGATATTTTGAATTCTTTATATGTCATTAGAAGTATTTTTTTTTTAATTGGGATACATTGTTAGACAATTGTTTTCACCTTTGATAGTGTCATATTTTCTTTATTTTTCATGTTTCCTTCTGTTAATGCCAGCCCATCTGATGTATTAGCCACTTGTTCTGATTTTCTGAAATCACTTTTGAAGAAGATTTTTTTCTTGAAGATATATATGTCAGTGGTTAAATATAACACTTTAGCTTTGTTTTTGAGTGCCTACAGTTGTGTGATCTTTGTATGATTTCTCAGATAGTACATAGGGTCAGTGGTATCTGTAATTTCCTTGGTGGCTTAGGGAACAGTTATTGGTTGAGACTGTGATGAAGTTTTTGCAGAGGACTTGAACAACAGCTGAGCCAGTGTTGGGGCCATATGGGTGGAATCAGTGTGCCGAGTGTTAGTATTTTTCTGGGTTCAATGTGTCTTGGTAATGATTAAGCAGAGAATAGAACTCACCTTGCTTTTCTGGTTCTTTTTAAAACATTCCTTCTAGGTTACAGAATATGTCCAGCAGTTGACCCTCCCATCTTTAACAAGGCATTCAGAAGATGACCTGTCCATATCTCAAACCACACCCTGAGTTACTGAGCTACAACTGACACTCCCACCATCCCCTGAGCTACATGTGCACCAGATCCTGAATTGCTTTAAAAGTGTCTTCTGCTGAATGTACTGGTTCACACCTGTAATCCTAGCACTCTGGGAGGCTAAGGTAGAAGGATTTCTTGAGCTCAGGAGTTTGAAGCCTGCCTGAGCAAGATAAAGACCCCATATCTACTAAAAATAGAAAAAATAGCTTGGAATTGTGGTGGACACTTGCAGTCCCAACTACTTGGGAGACTGATGCAGGAGGATTACCTAAACCTTGGAGTCTGAGGTTGCTGTGAGTTAGCCTGATACCACAGCACTCTAACCTAAGTGACAGAGTGCGATACTGTCTAAATAAATAAATGTAAGAGACCCCTTACTTTAACTCATTGCTGTCGCCATTTTCCATTTTTGGTGGTAGCCCGTCTACTTGCAGATGCACTTAATGAATCTCTCTATTAATTCTCCTCATCCTGGTTCCTTACAATACCTTTCCACTTTTTGAAATCTAACAGTCTGATGTTATATAATCTTTTTCAAGATTAGATTAATATCTTAAGAGTACTTCATTGTTTTAATCACATTTTTATAAATTATAGGCATTTAGATCACATACAAATTCCTTCATAAATTTCCATTTGTGAGTTCTATCTCAAAAATTCCAAAAAATTTCTGTTTTGTCCTCACTTTTCCTTTTCTTAAGTAATCAGTCATTCTATTTCAGGACAAAAATTTGCCACACAAGACCCTTTCTTATTCTATACTATCTTCCTTTCTGTTTAACCTTTCTTACTAAAAACACTTTTAATAAAACAGAATCACAGTTTACTAATATAGTCTTTCACTTAGCCAAATTAATAATTAGTAAATTTTAAAAGGAGATTGTGACAAAATGGCTGACTAGAGGCAGTTTTCATAAAAAACTCCTGTCCATAAGAGAAAAATTGGACTGAAGCAAACACAGAGTAGTTAAATTTGGGGAGTTGAGCACAAGGTTCTCTGCTAAGTCAAACTGCAAGGATGAAGACTAAAGGGAAGAAGGAAGAGAACAGTGGACATTTAGGGAGTGTACCAGAATGAGGGAGCGTGGTCCCAAGTGGAAGGGTAAAGGGGGACCCTTCCTTCAAGGGGCTATCCATGGACTCTCTGTGAGCAGCAAACATGATGTCTGTCACTCCATGGGAGAATACAATGATATCTGACTCCCAGGTACTAGAGAAACAAAGGAACTTGGGAACTCACATTTCTCCCAAAAAATTGAACTATGAAATCAAAGGTTACAGAGGCCACTTTCTCTGTCACCATAACTGGTGAGATTATTGGCTGGCCATGAGCAGAAGGGAGATAGGCTCTCTCCCCAACACATCTGGTGGGAACTCTGAGGGACCTCTGCATTGTGTGTGGCCCAATGGACTGAGTATACTCAACCCCACTGTGAGAAAAGATTATGACTTGGCTGCACTGACTTTGGTGAGGTGATTTTCCTCCTGGGTCTCTGGAACACTCCCTACCATCTGGATTGGCTTTGTCCTCTGTCTGTTCTTGGTGTTCCCCTCCTGGGGGTTCAGCCCCCAGTCCCCTTCTTAGGACCTGGAGAGAGTCAATATTTGCCTCAAGTGACCACATCTTGGGAATATCCAGGAAGTGAGTGGTGGGCAGAAGATCCCCCTCCCCTAGCTATGGGCAAGGGCTGAGGCATTTCCTTTCTATTATGGCAAGGATCATGATGAAAACCATAACATTTTGACTTTGTGCTTGGGGTATTCTGGTATGGCGCAGAAACCAGGGCTGGAATACTGATACACTCTCAAAGCCATGTACAGGAACTATGATAATTCAAATCTGGTATACCCAGAACATTGGTAGAAAACCATAGCTTTTAAATTGGTGTAGGGGGAGACTGACACTTGAACAGGAATAGTTTGGCTTTCTAAATGGGAGCTACATCTGACCTAGGAGTGACACCTGGAGGTCTGGTCCCCACCCCACCCTAACTAACTTAGAGAATGCAAGGCTTGCTTATAGGTACTTTCACATGCTGTAGCCCCAATAGGAAACTTCAGGAGGCTTTGTATAAAGATAAAGGACCACAGGTATAAGCTACAGTCCATTTGAACAATTAATGGTGAAGTGGTGGTGAGCTACATATCCTGGGGTTTCTGGATTTGATTTCAGCCCACCTGTTTTAGTTACCAAACAGGTCTCCAGGATGCCGCCTCAGGGTCTCTGATTATATTATCTCTTAGTAACTATTCAGGTACAACCTAACATTCCAGCTTAAAAAGTGTAACAAATATATAAATAAACTGAAAATACACATGGGGAGGAATCAGCAGAAAAACCAGGGCAACCTGACAAATAACAGCAGATTAACACTCCCAAGAGATTACAAGGGAGGTATAGCTGAAAATACCATCAATAGAGAAATTGTTGAAATGACGTAGATAGAATTCAGAATATGGATGGCAAGTGAGATGAATAGATTTGAAGAGAAGATCAAAAAGAAATCCAAAAAGAAGTTAAACAAATATCTCATCTCAATAAATAAAGACAAAGTCACCAAGGACATGGACATAATTAGAAAAGATATAGCAGAGTTTCAAAAACTGAAAGAGGCATTCAAGGAGATTCTAAACACATTACAGAGTCTCAGCAATAAGATAGAACATGGAGAAGAAAGAATTTCAGAAATCTTTGATTTTGATTGTGCTTGGGGCATTCATGAATGGGGCAGGAAGCAGGGTTGGAACAACTGGGCGGCCTATGGATTCCTCTCCCACAGGAGAGAAGAAAGAATTTGAGAATTCAAAGCCGAGACTTTTGAACTAACCAAAATATTCAAATAGGCAGAAAAGAATATAGTAAAAGCAGAGATATCTCTGAAAGAAATATGGGACTACTCCAAACATACTAATATTCAAATAATAGAAATTCTTGAAATAAAAGAGGTGAGTCCTAAGACCATGGAAGCCATATTTCAAGACACCACAGAGAAAATTTTCCAAGCATTTCAGGAGACACAGAAATTCAGATACCAGATAGTTTTAGAGTCAAAGCATGACTCAAATCAAAGAAAGCACCTCCTAGACACATTATAATTAACCTGGCAAAAGTCAAAATGAAGGAGAAAATTATGCAGGCAGCTAGGCACAAGCAACTTCTCACTTACAAGGGGGAGCACATCAGGATGACAGCCTTTTCAGCTGAAACTTTTAAACCAGAAGAGGGTGATCATCAGACTTTAAACTTCAGGCCCAAACAATTTTTGGCCAAAGATTCTGTATCCTGCTAAACTAGGTTTAATATTCAATGAAGAAATCAAATCTTTTTCTGACATGAAAACATTGAGGAAATTTACCACAGTAAGACCAGATCTTCAGGAAGTATTCAAAACTATTTTTCCACACTGACCATCACAATGGACCACCACATAAGACAACACATCTAGAAATTAAAGCACAAAACCTAGTTTCTATAATGACACACAGGTGATAAAACTATGTAATGAGCCTCCACAAAACATGAAGAATAGAATTACACCATAGTTAGGCAATTCTCTTACCTAATGTGAATGACTTGAATTCCCCACTGAAGAAGCACAAGTTGGTTGACTGGATAAAAAAGCACAAGCCAAATATGTATTATCTTCAATCTAACACATCTAATCTCTAAGGATGAAACTAGACTCAGGGTAAAGTGATGAAAAACAATTCAAGCAAATGGAAATCAGAAGAGAGCAGGGGTTTTAATCTTGTAGATACAATTGGATTTAAATAAACAAAAATAAAGACAGACAAAAATGGAAATTATATACTGGTCAAGGGAATAATATAAAAAGAAGGCATTTCAGTCCTAAATTTCTATGCACCCAAGAAAAATGCTCCCAGATATATAAAAAAAAACACTAACTGATCTGAACAATATGGTATCATGAAACACCATAATACCTGGTGACTTCAACACTGCTCTGACAGAACTGCATAGATCCTCCACACAGAAGCTAAATAAAGAAACAATGGACATAAACACAAATTTAGAACAAGGGGTCTTAACAGACATATACAGAGCATTCCATTTCAGTAAAATGGAGTATATATTCTTCTCATCAACCCATGGATAATCCTTCAAAATTGCTTGTATCTTAGGGCACAAATCAAACCTTAACAAATTTTAAAGAATAGAAAGCATACCTTGTATATTTACAAAGAATAAAAGTAGAATTCAACTCTAACAAAATTTTTCACACTTACATGAAATTATGGAAACTAAACAATCTTATGCTGAACAATAGCTTGGTCAAGGAGAAGATAAAGAAAGATATCATTATAATTCTTGAATAAAATAACAGTGAAGCCACAATCTATCAAAACCTATGAAATACTGCAAAGGCATTTCTAAGAGAAAAAGTTATTTCATTAGATGCCCACATCCAGAAAACAGAAAGAGCACAAGTGAACAACCTAATGAATCATCTCAAGGACCTGGAAAACAAATAGGAATTAAATCCCAAACCTAGCAGAAGAAAAGAAATAACAAAAAATGGGAAGGGAGGGGAGAGGGGGAGGCTTGATAGATGGAGGGTAAATGGTAGGACCATACTTATGGAGCATATTGCAAGGGTACAAGTCAAACCTTTCAAGTATAGAACATAAATGTCTTAACAAAATAATCAAGTAAATGAGGTGAAAGCTACATTAATTAGTTTGATGTTAGCCCTCCAAATTGTATTAAGAAAATCAACACATGGTATCCCACATATGCATAAATATATTCATGATCTGTGTGTATATGACTTAATAAAAAAAAGAAAAAAAAAATTTACTTAAAATGAAAAAAATTAAAAAAAGAATTAAATGAAATTGAGAAATTAAGACCATTTGGAAGATCAGTGAAATAAAAAGTTGTTTCTTTGAAGACATTAATAAAATGGGTAAATCTTTGGCCAGATTAACTAGAATTCAAAAAGTAAGATCTATAATAACTTCAATCAGACTCAAAAAAGGGAATGTAACACAGATACCACAGAGATACAAAAGATAATCACTGCAAAAAACTCTATTCCCAGAAATTTGAATGCAAAGAGAAAAAGGACCAATACCTGGAATCACACTACCTTACTAAACTGAACCAGAAAGAATTCTAAATTTTGAATACATCTATATCAAGCACTGAAATTATGTCAACAATATGAAATATTTCAAAAAAGAAAATCCCTAGACCAGATGGTACACCAGAATTCTACCAAACCTTCAAAGAGAAACTAGTATCTATATTCGTAAGCTATTCCAAAACATAGAGAAGGAAGGAATCCTCCCCAACACATTCTATGAAGTAAATATCACTCTGATACCAAAACCAGGAAAATGCCCCAACAAAAAGGAAAACTATACGCCAATATCATTAATGAATATTGATGCAAAAATACACAATATTATGTATCATGATCAAGTGGGTTTTATTACAGGGATGCAAGGTTGATTCAACATATGAAACCCATAAATTCAATTAACCATATAAATAGAAACAAAAACAAAGACTATATGATCCTCTCAATAGATTCGGAAAAGGCATTTGACAAAATTTAGCATCCTTTTTTAATAACAACTCTTAAGGAAATAAGCATAGATGGGACATTTGTTAAACTAACAGGGACTATCTACAACAAACCCACAGCCAATATCATACAGAATGAAGTAAAACAGGAAGCATTTCCCACTTAGAAGTGGAACCAGACAAGAATGTTCATTATTGCCATTGCTATCCAAAATAGTGCTGGAAGTTATAGACAATGCAATCTGTCAGAGAAAGATATCAAAGGTATTCATCTGTCAAAAAAAGAGGTCAAACTCTTATTTTTTGTGGATGATATGCTGTCCAGGGTCTCAAGCCCAAGGTTCCTTGAAGTGATAAAAAAAATACAGTAACATCTCAGGATACAAACTCAATGTCCACAAATTGCCTTCATATAGACTGATAACATTCAAGCTGAGAATCAAATCAAAGACACAATATCTTCCACAGTATCATCAAAGGAAATCAGATATCTTGGAATATAGTTAACAGGGACATGAAGGATTGATACAGAGAGAACAAGAAAACCCTGGGAAAGGAAATAGCAGAAGATGTTAACAAATGGAAATGCATACCATGTCCATGGATGGGAAGAATCAATGTTGTTAAAATATCTGTACTACCCAAAGTGATCTACAGATTTAATGCATTTACCATCAAATACAATTTCATACTTTGAAGGACATAAAAAATTGTTCTTTTCATATAGAACTAGAAAACACCTTGAATAGCCAATACAATTCTAAGAAATAAAAACAACTTGAGGCATCACATTATAACCAAAATGTAGGTTATACTGCAAGTCCAGTGATAAAAACAGCATGGTACTGGCAGAAAAATAGAGATATAGATCTGTTGAATAGGATAGAGAACCCATGGATGAAGCCAGCTACATCTTGTCATATAATCTTTGATAAACTAAACAAAAGCATACACTGGGGGAAAGAATCCCTATTTAATAAATGGTGCTGGGAGCACTCATTAGCCACATGTAGAAAACTGAAACTGGACCTGGACTTCTCACACTTGACAAAAATTGACTTTCACTATATAAAATATTTAAATTTAAGGGCGGTGCCCATGACTCAAAGGAGTAGGGCACCTGCCCCATATGCTGGAGGTTGTAGGTTCAAAACCCAGCCCCAGCCAAAAAAAAAAAAAGTTTTAAGTTTAGAACATACAAAAATAAAAATTCTATAAGAGAGTTTGGGGAAAACACTTCACAAAATTGGCCTAGGAAAAGATTTTATGAAGAAAACTCTCTTGGCAATTGAGACAACACTAAACATAAATAAATAGAACATGATTAAGCTTAAATGTTTCTGCACAACTAAGGGTACAACAACTAAAGCAAATAGACAACCTCCGGAATGGGAGAAGATATTTCCATGCTATGAATTTGAGAAAGGGCTGATAAGTAGAGTCTACTGAGAACTTAAACTAATCAACAAGAAAAGAGCAAACAACCCCACTTACAAATGGGGAAGAGACAAGAACAGGACCTTCTCTGAAGAAGACAGAAAGATAGCCAACAAACACATGAAAAAATGGTCATCATCTCTAGTCATCAGAGAAATGTTAAGTCAAAACCATCCTGGGATATCACCTAACCCCAGTAGGAATACTCACATGACATAGTCCCTAAGATGAGGATGTTGGCATGCATGCAGACAGAAAAGAACACTTTTTTTCTTTCAATAATTTTTTTAAGTCATTTGCACACAGATAATGAATACTTTCATGCCACTATGGGATTCAATGTGTTGATTATTTATATAAATTGGAGTGCTTACATCCTACCAATTAACATAGCCTTCACTTCATTTACCCAATTCCAGTGTTAAGACATTTGTGTTCTACATCTGATAGAGCCAACTTGTACTTGCAATATGCTCCATAGGTGCAGTCCCCCTATTAACCCTCCCTCCCCCTCACTCCTTCATCCTGGGCTATAGTTGTGATTCATCTTTCATATAAAAGTGTGAGTGATTATAAATTGGTTTCATAGTAGTACTGAGTACATTGGATAATTTTTTCCAATCCTGAGATACTTTACTAAGAAGAATATTTTCCAGCTCCATCCATGTAAACATAAAAGAGGTAAAGTCTCCATTTTTTAATGCTGTATAGTATTCCATGGTATACGTATACCATAATTTATTAATCCATTCATGGGTCAATGGGCACTTGGGCTTTTTTGATGACTTGGCAATTATTAATTGAGCTACAGTGAACAATCTGGTGCAAATATCTTGGCTGCCAAATTAATTTTGGTCTTTTGGATATACACCTAGAAGAGAAATTGCAGGATCAAACAGCAAGTCTACATTAAATCCCTGAGTGTTCTTCAAACTTCCTTCCAAAAGGGACATACTAGCTTGTATTCCCACCAGCAGTGCGGAAGTATTCCCTTTTCTCCATATCCACTCCAATATATGTAGTTTTGAGATTTTGTGATGTGGCTACTCTTACTGGAGTTAGATAGTATATCAGAGTGGTTTGGTTTACATTTCTCTGATGATTGAAGATTATGAGCATTTTTTCAAGTGTTTGTAGACCACATACCTGTCTTCAGAGAAGCTTCTGTTCATGCTTCTTGCCCAGAATGAAATGAGATCACTTGTTTTTTTCTTATTAATAAATTTGAGTTCTCTGTGGATTCTGGTTATTAGATATTTGTTGGAAATATAACTTGAGAAAATCCTCTCTCATTCTGAAGGCTGTCTATTTACTTTACTTAGTGTGTTCTTGGCAGTGGAGAAGCTTTTTAATTTGATCAGATCCCAGTAATGTATTTTTGATGTTGCTTCAGTTGCCTGGGGTGTCCTCCTCATAAAGTATTCTCCCAGGCCAATTTTTTCAAGTGTTTCCCTTGCACACTTTCCAAGAATTTTTATAGTTTCATGCCTTAAGTTTAAGTCCTTTAACCAGTGAGAGTCAATTTTTGTTAGAGGAGAAAGATGTGGGTCCAGATTCACAAAGGAACACTTTTACACTACTGTTGATTGCAAACTAATATAACTTCTATGGAAGGAAGTATGGAGAATTTTCAAAGAACCAAACATAGACCTTCCATGTGAACCTGCAATCTCATTACTAGGTGTGTACCCAGAATAAAAAGAAAATCATGGCTCAGTGCCTGTGGCTCAAGTAGCTAAGGTGCCAGCCACATACATCCAAGGTGGCAGGTTTGAATTGAGCCCGGGCCTGCCAAACAACAATGATGGCTGCAACCAAAAAAAAAAAAAAAAAGCTGGGCATTGTGGCAGACCCCTGTGGTCCCAGCTACTTGGGAGGCTGAGGCAGGAGACTTGCTTGAGCTCAGGAGTTGGAGGTTGCTGTGAGCTGTGATACCATGGTACTCTACCCAGGGGGACAGCTTGAGGCTCCTGACAAAAAAATAAAAGAAAAGAAAAGAAAAGAAAATCATTTTACCACAAAGATATTTGCACTAGAATGTTCATTGCAGCTCAATTCACAATCACCAATTTGTGAAATGAACCCATGTGCCCATGGTCACATGAATGGATTAATAAACTGTGTACATGCATACTATGCAATACTATTCAGTCATAAAAAGACATGGATATTTTACATCTTTTGTATTAATCTGGATGGAATTAAAGAACATTTTTCTTAGTAAAGTAGTATAAGAATGAAAAAGCGAGTATTCAATGTATCAATACTAACATGAGACCAATAGACAAACAAGTACTCACCCATAAGAGAGAAAAACACAATTAAATTAAAGTGGGAGAAGTGGCAGGAAGGAAAGTGGAGAGGGAACGAAAGAGGGGAATTGGTAAGCACTCACCTAATGGGGGCAATGTAAGGTTATACAGGACAAACCCTGGGTGACAAGTTTAAATATAACTTGAACTTTATGTAACAAGTACAAACAATGTAACATAATCATTTTTTATCCTTACATTAATCTGAAATACATTAAAAATAAATATTTTCTTTTATATATATTATTTTTCTATTAAATCATAAACACATAGATCATGTATACATTAATGCATTTATGAGGTACTCTTGTTGGTGGAAGTTTGTGTAAGAGAACGGAAAGAGCTTCGCCCAGGTGTAAGTCCGCACCTAAAATTGTATGAAAGAAAGAAAAAGACTACTTCTCTGAGATGGCAAGTAGCAAATTATTTTTATTTCAAAGGACCTTATATAGTCAGTAAATCAGGTACATCACATTAATCAATAATCTATAAATAACATTCTCTATTCTGATTCCAACCTTAAAAGGAAACACTAAATCTAAAAAACTAAAACAACAAACTTAAAAACAACTACATTATATCTTAAGCAACCATGTATTCCAAACTTCATTTCTATAGAGTTAAAGATCAACAAATGGAGCAAGGGGGTAATCTATTCTTACAAGCACTTAATTTAGTTATAAGAATTAAGCTAAACAGTTTTGTTTTCTCATAGCTTGGAAGCCACCCGCTGTAAATGTAGCTTTCCATACCCATCACCTTAGATTTGTTTCCCTGCACAGAGGGCTATTAATCCTTAACTGCTTGGATGAACAACAGGGCAATCAGAATTCCATACAGCAGGTATTTCCTGTTCTGCAGGTTTTGGCCTGCCTTTTTATCCAAGGCAGCTAAGCTTCTGACAAGGCTCACAGTATTCACAAAACTGTTTTTGCTGGAATTCCTAGTTTTTTAAAAGAGTGCATGTAAGGTGGGAAATTATCTCACATACAATATGCTGATTTCAGAATTAGGAATGCTTACATCACACTGGTTAATATATACCTCATCTAATTTACTTAATTATTGTGTTAAGACATTTATACTCTATACTAATAGATCAGAATGTAACCTTGAATTATGCACTATAGGTGTGATCCCACCATTCACCCTCACTTGATCTGACATCCCCCAACCCCTCTTATCCTCCTTCCTCCCTCCTTCATATTGGGCCATAGTTATAATCTAGGCTTCATATGAAAATGTGAGTGATTGTAAACTGGTTTCATAATAGTACTGAGTACATTGGATATTTTTTCTTTCATTCCTGAGATACTATACTAAGTAGGATATGTAAAGTATCCATCCATGTAAATGTAAAAGAGATAAAGTCTCCATATTTTTTAAGGCTGCATAATATTCCATGGTATACATATACCATAATTTATTAATCCATTCATGGGTTGATGGGCATTTGGGCTTCTTCCAAGACTTGGCAATTATGAATTGAGGTGCAATGAACAATCTGGTGCAAATATGTTTGCTGCCAACTGATTTGTGGTCCTTTGGATATACATCTTGTAGAGGAATTGCAGTATCAAATGGCTGGTCTACTTATATTTATTTATTTATTATTAAATGATAGCTGTGTATATTAATGCAATCATAGGGTACAGTGTAGTGTTTTCATATACAATTTGAAATATTTTCATCAAACTCGTTAACATAGTCTTTATGTCATATTCTTAGTTATTGTGTTAAGACGTTTATATTCTACTTTTAGAAAGATTAATTTGTACCCTTGTAGGATAAACCATGGAAGTGATCCCTCCACCCACCCACCCACCCCCTTCCCCTCCCCTCCCCCTACGACCTCCCCATATTCTGAAAGCTATAAATTAGTTTCATAGTAGGGCTGTGTACCTATGATACTCTTTCTTCCATTCTTGTGATACTTTGCTAAGAAGAACATTTTCCAGCTCTATCCTTGTAAACATGAAGGAGGTAAAGTCTCCATCTTTCTTTATGGTTGCATAGTATTCCCTAGTTTCAATATACCACAGTTTATTGATCCATTATTAGATATATGGGCACTTGGGCTTCTTCCATGACTGGGCAATTATGAATTGGGCTGTAAGAAACATTCTGATACAAATATTTTTGTTGTAATGTAGTTTTTGGTCTTCTGGATATATACCTAATAAAGGAATTATAGGATCAAATGGCAGGTCTATTTTTAGTTCTCTAAGTGTTCTCCAGACATCTTTCCAAAAGGAACATATTAGTTTGCATTCCCACCAGCAGTGTAGAAGTGTTTCCTTTTCTCCACATACACACCAGCATATCTAGTTTTGGGATTTTGTGATATGTGCTAATCTTACTGGAGTTAGGTGATATCTCAAAGTAATTTTGATTTGCATTTCTCTGATGATTAAGGATGGTAAGCATTTTTTTCATATATCTGCAGGCCATGCACCTCTCTTCTTTAGAGAAATTTCTCTTCAAGTTCCTTGCCCACCCTAAGATGGGATCACATATTCTCTTCTTGCTAATACGTTTGAGTCCTCTATGGATTCTGGTTATTAAACCTTTGTCAGAGACATAACCTGCAAATATCTTCTCCTATTCTGAGGGCAGTCTGCTTGCTTTACTTACTGTGTTCTTGGCTGTGCAGAAGCTCTTTAGTTTAATCAGGTCCGAATAGTGTATTTTTGATGTTGTTTCAATTGCCCCGGGAGGCCTCCTCATAAAATTTTCACCCAGACCGATTTCTTCAAGTGTTTTCCCTACACTTTCTTTTCGTATTCTTATGGTTTCATGTCTTAAGTTTAAATCTTTTATTCAGTGAGAATATATCTTAGTTAATGATAAAAGGTGTGGGTCCAGTTTCAGTCTTCTACAGGTCACAAGCCAGTTAGCCCAGCACCATTTGTTCAATAAGAAATCTTTTCCCCACTCAATGTTTTTAATTGGCTTGTAAAAGATCAGGTAAGGGTAAGTAGCAGGATTCATCTGTTGGTTCTCTACTCTGTTCCATACATCTACCTCTCTATTTTTGTGCCAGTACAATGCTGTTTTAATTACTATTGATTTATAGTATAATCCGAGGTCTGGTAGCATGATTCCTCCTGCTTTGATTTTATTCCAGAGTAATATCTTGACTATTCAAGGCTTTTTTTGATTCCATATAAAATGAAGTATTATTTTTCAAGTTCTTTAAAATATGACAGTGGAGCTTTAATGGGGATTGCATTCAAATTATATATTGCTTTGGATAATATAGACGTTTTAACAATGTTGTTTCTTCCCAGCCATGAACATGGTATATTTTTGTATTTGTTAACATTTTCAGGTATTTGTTTTCTTAGTTTCATAGTTCTCTTTATAGAGATATTTCACATCCTTTGTTAGGTAAACTCCCAAATATTTCATCTTCTTTGGCAATACTGTGAATGGAAAAGAGTCCTTGACTGTGTTTTCAGCTTGGCTGCTGTTCGTATCTATAAAGGCTACTGATTTATGAGTGTTGATTTTGTAACATGAGACGCTACTATATTCCTTGATCACTTCTAGGAGTTTTGTAGTCGAATCCCTGGTGTTTTCCAGATATACAATCACATCATCTGAAAAAAGGGAAAGTTTAATCTCTTCTCACCCTATATGAATGCCCTAAATCACATTTTCTTCCTTAAATGTGATGGCTAAAACTTCCATTAAAATGTTAAAGAGCAATGGAGACAATGGGCACCCATGCCTAGTTCCTGATCTGAGTGGAAATGATTTCCACTTAACTCCAGTGATTATAATATTGGCTATGGGTTTGCTGTAGATGGCCTCTATCAGTTTAAGAAATGTCCCTTCTATACCAATTTTCTTAAGTGTTCTGATCACGAAGGGATGCTGGATATTATCAAAAGCTTCTTCTGCATCAAGAGAGAATCATATGGTCTTTGCTTTTTGATTTGTTTATGTGCTGAATTATGTTTATAGATTTACGTATGTTGAACCATACATAAATCTATAAACATTGAGATTGTTTGAGATCCTGGGATAAAACCCACTTGGTCGTTTTGTATAATTTTTTTGATGTGTTGCTGGATTCTGTTTGTTAGGATCTTGTTGAATATTTTCGCATCGATATTCATTAGGTACATTGGTGTATAATTTTCTTTTCTTGTTGGGTCTTTTCCTGGTTTGGGAATCAAGGTGATGTTTGCTTCATAGAATGTGTTGTGTAGTATTCCATCTTTTTCTGTATTTTGGAAAAGGTTGAATAATATAGATACTAGTTCCTCTTTAAAGGTTTGGTAGAATTCTGCTGGAAGCCATCTGGTCCCGGGTTTTTCTTTCTAGGGAGATTTTGTATAGTTGATGCTATTTCAGAACTTGATATAGACCTGTTCAACATTTCTACTTCATTCTGACTAAGTCTTGGGAGGTGGCATGCTTCCTTCCAAGTATTAGTCAATTTTCTTCAGATTTTCATATTTCTGGGAATAAAGTTTCTTGTAATATTCATTAAGGATTTTTTGAATTTCTAAGGGTTCTGTTATTTCATCTTTACCATTTCTGATTGATGAGATTAGAGATTTTACTCTTCTTTTCTTGGTTAGGTTGGTCAAAGGTTTATCTATTTTATTGACCTTTTCAAAAAACCAACTTTTTGATTACTGATCTCTTGTATAATTCTTTTGTTTTAAATTTCATTTAATTCTGTCTAGTTTTGGTTATTTCTTTTCTTATGCTGGATTTGGGATTGGAATATTCTTTGGTTTCCAATTGCTTGAGATGTCCCATTAAGTTGTTAACTTCCTTTCTTTCTGTTCTCTTGAGGAAGGCTTGCAATGCTATAAATTTCCCTCTTAGGGCTGCCTTTGCAGTATCCCAGAGGTTCTGAGAATGTGTGTCTTCACTATTGTTTTGTTCTAAAAATTTTGTAATTTCCTTCTTGATCTCATTTCTGACCCATCTATCATTTAGCATAAGTTTATTTAGCTCCCATATTTTTGTATGAGACTGCAGATTCCTGTTGTTACTGAGTTCGTTTTATTCTAGGCTGGTCTGAGAAATAGCATGGAATAATTTCTATTCTTTTAAATTTGCTGAGGTTAGATTTGTGGCCTAAGATGTGATTGATTTTGGAGTATGTTCCATGTACTCATGAGAAAAATGTATATTCAGTTTTGTTAAGATGAAATGTTCTGTAGATGTCTGTTAGGGCCAGCCAGAAGTTGAGTAGTTAAATTTAAATCTAAGATTTCTTTGCTAAGCTTCTTATTGGAGGATCTATCCAACATTGCCAGAGGAGTGTTAAAATCTCTGACTATGATGGAACTGAGGGAGATCAAGTTGCTTATGCCTGTTAGAGTGTCTCTTATAAATTGAGGTGCATTCTTGTTGGGTGGATAGATATTGATAATTTATATTTCATTATATTGAGTATTACCCTTAACAAACATAAAATGGCCATCCTTATCCTTGCTTACTTTTGTTGGTTTAAAGCCTATTGTATCTGCAAATAAAATTGCAACACCTGCTTTTTTCTGCTTTCCATGTGCCTGGAATATGCATGACCATCCCTTCACCCTGTGTCTATATTTATCTTTTAAGGTAAGATGAGATTCTTGTATGTAGCAGATATCTTGCCTGAGTTTTTGTATCCAGGCAGCCAATCTGTGCCTCTTTAGAGGACAATTTAAGCCATTAACATTGATTGAAATTATTGATAAGCCTGGTAAAATTTTGGGCATCGAGTTGCTTGAAAGTCCAATAGACATTTTTAATTGTTTCATCCCTGTGGAAGTTGGAATTTGATCAAAAGTTTCTGAGTGAGTTTATTTTTGAGGTGGAGGATTGCACTGTTCATTGTGGAGGATAGGTTTGAGAATTTCCTGGAGAGCTGGTTTAGTTATGGCAAATTTCTTCAACATGTGAATGTCATTAAAGTATTTAATTTCTCCCTCATAGATGAAACTCAGTTTAGCTAGATACAGGATCCTGGGTTGGAAGTTATTTTGTTTTAGGAGATTAAAAGTCGATGACCTTCCTCTTCTAGCCTGAAGGGTTTCAGCAGAGAGATCTGCAGTTATTCTAATACTCTTCCCCTTGTAGGTTATGGTTTTCTTACATCTAACTGCTTTCAGAATTTTCCCTTTCATATTAACATTAGTGAATTTAATTATGATGTACCTGGGGGATGTCTTGTTCTGGTTGAGTCGTGCTGGGGTTATGAAACGATCTTCTATCTGAATTTCAGAATCTCTTAGCATGTCTGGAAAGTTCTCTTTCATAATTTCTTGAAGAAGAGGCTCTGTGTTTTTTCAAGCAATTTCTTCATCTTCAGGGATTCTTATAAGGCAAATATTAGTTTTCTTCTAATTATCCCAGAGCTCTCAAAGAGAGAGATCCATTTTTCTCTGCATTTCTTTTCATCTTTGAGCTCTTGGGCTTCTTCAAAAGCTTTGTCTTCAGTATCAGAGATCCTTTCTTCTGCCTGTTCCATTCTGTTACCCAGGGATTCTACTGTATTTTACAGATCTTTGAGGGTTGCAGACTCTTGCCTTAATGTTTCAAAATCTTTGAAATCACTGAATCTAGCCTCAATGTTTCATTTTATCTTTGAAATCATTGAATTTTTGAGACATCTTTTGAATAATTACTTGAAATTCTAATTCCTTCCTTTCTTCCATTCTGTTAATCTTATTTGCTATACAAATTTTGAAGTCAATTTCTGACATCTCAACCATTTGTTTATGAATGGGGTCTTCAATTGCATCTGCCCCATTTTTCCTTGGGAGAGTTGATCTACTCTTTTTATTCAAGTTGCCAAAGTTTTTTTGGTGTTTCTGCTCCATTCTGAATTTACACCATTTGGAGTCTGTATCAGAACCGTTCAGTCAGTGGCTTCTACCGGAGAAAGTGCTGGCTTCCTCTGGTTGCCCACAAAGACAGAGAGTGTCTTTCCTAAAGAGCCTCAGGGGTGTGAGCCTTATTGTTCCCACTACTGCTGATGCTGCTATTCGCCTCTGGGTACTGCTGTTCTAGTGTGGTTCCCTCTCAAATGATCATCTTCTCATAATTCTCAGGCTGCTATCTGGTGATGCTGGGAGTGCATCACTCTAGCAGGTAGTTTTGGGCCTGCCCAGTGGGTGCCAGGAATGGGGAACTCAGTCTCCACCCTTGGGGCACAGAAGAGTCTAGCAAGCAGTTCTTGACCCACCTGACCCGGGTGCCAGGAGCAGGAAAGTTGGCAGCCGCCTGTAGGTCTAGAAACCAGTTCTAGGCCTGCCTGGCTGGTGCCAGGAGTGGGAAACTCAGAGGCCACTCATGGAGCACATGTGGGTCTAGCAACCAGTTCTGGGCCCACCTGGTCCCGTTGGCAGAAGCAGGGAACTTGATGGTTTCCCATGGGTCTAGAAAGCAGTTCTAGGCTTGCCTGGCCCAGGTGCCAAGAGCGGGGAACTTGGCAGCTCCCTGCAGGGCACACTTGGGTCTAGCAAGTAGTTCTGGGCCTGCTGACCTGGGTTCTGAGTGCGAGAAAGTTACCGGCCTCCTGTGGGGTGCCCATGTGTCTAGCAAGCAGTTCTGGGCCCCCCTGACTTGGTTGCCAGTAGCAGGAAACTTGGTGGCTGCCTGCAGGTCTAGGAAGCAGTTCTAGGCCCCCAGGCCCAGGTGCCATGAGCAGGGATTAAGGGACCACCTGCGGGAGCGAATGGGTCTAACAGGCAGTTCTGGGCCCTCCAGGTCTGGGTGCTGGTAGCAGGGAACTTGACGGTTGCCTGTGGGTCTAGCAAGCAGTTCTAGGCCTGCCTGACCCGGGTGCCAAGAGCAGGGAACTTGGCGGCTGCCCATGGGGCACACGCAGGTCTAGCAAGCAGTTCTGGGCCTGCCTAGCCTGGGTGCCAGGAGCGGGAATGTGGTAGTTGCTCATGGATCTGGCAAGCAGTACTAAGTCTGCCTGGCCCGGGTGCCAAGAGCAGGAAACTCGATGGTTACCCATGGATCTAGCAAGCAGTTCTAGGCCTGCCTGGACCAGGTGCCAAGAGTGGGGAACTTGGACGCTCCCCGTGGGGTGCGCATGTGTCTAGCAAGCAGTTCTGGCTGGGAACAGGGTACTCGGTGGCTGCCTGGGGTCTAGAAAGCAGTTTTGGGCCTGCCCAACCCAGGTGCCAGGAGTTGGGAACTGCAGCCTCCCACGGGACTCACACAGCTCTTGCAGGTCTCAGGCCACAGGAATGGGGATCACCAGTGCCTGTGTGTGGCTCTAACAGGTCTGTGATTGCAGGGCCAGGACTAGGCACTTGGTCCTGCAGGTGTGGGGGATGATGCTCTTGGGCCCCCCATCACTATCTGTGTAGGCAAGGGAGAAAGGGTGAACTGGAAGTTCAAAATGGCAGTTAAAAGTTTTCATTCAGTTTTTATGCCTGGCGAGAGAGTGCTCTGGATCTCAGTAGGATCCCTCTAGGGGAGTAGACCCCCTTTCCTGTAGCTCTCACATCTGGGGTGACATAATAGGTCCTCAGTTCACCACTCACCTGTAGAAAATTTACAGGAGCAGATGAAGAGAAAAACACAACTTTCTTTGGGGAGGGGACGGACACTTTTCCTTTGGGGTGTTTTATGTACCTGGGGATTTCTTTCTTGGAGTCTCAACTTGCCTCAGCAGAGGTGTTCTGCAGATATCACTCCTCTCTTGGTTAGGCTCCCAATCTTCAACATTGTTGGGTATTTTCCGGACATTATCCTTCCCTCTGGACAGGAGCTTCTGTCGCAGGCTGGTGCCTTTTTGCCATCTTACACGTCCCCCCTAAGATCTTATTGAATATTTTTGCATCAATATTCATTAATGATATTGGTGTATAATTTTCATTCATTTTTGGATCCTTTCCTGGTTTGGGCATCATGGTAACATTTGGTTCATAGAATGTGTTGGTGGGAGATTCCTTCATCTTGAAATGTTTGATAGAATTTGGATGTGAAGCCATCTGGTCCTGGACTTTTCTTTTTAGGGAGACTTCGTATTGATGATGCTATTTCAATCGTTGATATAGGTCTATTTAAGATTTCTAATTCTTTCTGGTTGAGTCTAGGAAGGTGGCATGCTTCCAGGTATTGGTCCATTTCCTTCAGATGTTCATATTTCTGGGAATAGAGATTTTGTAGTAATCATTCAGGATTTTTTGAATTTCTGTCTCTGTATTCTGTTTGCTGAGATCTTATTGAATATTTTTGCATCAATATTCATCAGTGATATTGGCCTATAATTTTCCTCTTTTGTTGAGACCCTTTCCCAGTTTTGGAATAAGGGGAATATTTGCTTCAGAGTATGTGTTGGGGATGATTCCTACCGTCTCTATATTTTGGACAAGTTTATGTAATATAGGTACTAGTTCTACTTTGAAAGTTTTTTAAATTTCTGGTGTGAAACCATCTAATCCAGGGCTTTTCTTTTTTGGAGGATTTTGTACTGTTGATGCAATTTCAGTGCTTGATACAAAGCTATTAAATATTTATAATTCTTTCTAGTTCAATTTAGGAAGGTGGTGTAATTCCAGGTGTCAGTCCATTTCCTCTACATTTTCATATTTCTGGGCATAGTGGTTTTTTTGTAGTATTTGTTGTGGATCTTTTGTCTTTCTTTGGCATCTTTTGTTATTTCCCCTTTATCATTTCTGGTTGACCTTATTAGGATTTTACTTTTCTGTTTCTGGTTAGTCTTCCAAAGTGTTTATTGATTTTTATTAATCTTTTCAAAGAACGAATTTTTTGTTTCACTGAATGATTCTTCTCTTCTCAATTTCATTTAATTCTTCTCTAATTTTTTGTTATTTCTTTTCTTCCATTGGGCTTGGACTTGGATTATTCTTCTTTTACTAGTTGGTTGATATGGTGCATTAGGTTATTGATGTGCTCTCTTTCTCTTTTCTTGATGAAGGCACCTAATAATATTAATTTCCATCTTAGGAAAGCCTTTGTAGTATCCCACGGATTTTGATAGTTCCTGGTTTCATTATAATGTTTTTCAAGAACTCTAATTCCTTCTTAATTTCATCCTTAACCCAGTTGTTGTTCATCATAAGATTATTTAGTTTCCATGACTTTAACTGGGTATGAAGATTTCTGTTGTTGTTGAGTTCAACCTTTTTTCTGTGATGGTCCAAGAAGATACAAAGAATAATTTCTATTCTTTTGAATTTGTTGAGGTTAGATTTGTGTCCTAGATATGATCAATTTTGGAGGATGATCCATGGACTGATGAGAAGAATGTGTATTCAGGTTTATTAGGATGAATCATTCTGTATATGTCTGCTAAGTCCATTTGTTTTAGGGCTGTGTTTAAGTCCATTATTTCTTTGTTTAGTTTCTCCTTTGAGAATCTGTCCAGTACTATCAAAGGGATATTAAAATTTCCAACTATTAATGTCTAGAAATAAATAATATGTTTCAGATAATTTAGGACTTTTTTATACATTGAGAGTATTTAGGTTGGATGCATAAGTGTTAATTATGGCAATCTCTTCATGTTGTAAGCTTCTCTTGAGCAGTATGTAGTGTCCATCCTTGTCTTTCCTTACTTTTGTTGGTTTAAATCCAGTTATATCTGAAAATAATATTGTGATCCTTGCTTTTTTCTGATTTCCATTTTCCTGGATTATTGTTCACTCTGAGTCTTCATCCTGAGTTTTGTTTTATCCTTACTGGTCACGTGTGTTTCTTGTAGACATCACATCATGCGCTTGAGATTTATGTATCCAGTCAGCAAGCCTGTTCCATTTTAGTGGGTAATTCAAGGCATTTACATTTATTCAGAGAATCAATAGGTATGAGGGAGTTGTGGCCATCTTGTTTTTCAGGTGTCCAGATCTTTTTTTTTTTTTTTTCCCCTTGCAGCATTGTGGAAGCTAGACTTTAATTTCTGGGTATGTTTACTTTGGTGATGGACCATCATGCTGGTTAGTCTGAATACGTCCTGTAAATCTGTTCTAGTTATAGCAAATTTCTTCAACATTTGCATGTCAGTAAAATATTTGACTTCTCCATCACAAATGAAACTTGGTTTAGCAGGATACAGAAACCTGGACTGAAAATAGTTTTGTTTAAGAAGGTTAAAGACTGATGAAAAGTTTCTGTTGAAAGATCTGCTGTTGCCCTGGGATTTTCCCCCCACTTTGTGGGTAAGACTTTTCTCATGCTTGTATGCTTGTAGAGTTGCCTCTTTCATATTGATATTGGAAAAGTTTAATTCCAATATGTCTAGGAGATGCTTTGCTTGAATCAAGTTAATTTGGGGTTCTGAGACTATCTATTATCTGAAGTTCTGTGTCTCTCACAGTGTTTGGGAAATTCTTCACCATGATGTCTTGAAATAGAGCATTAGTGCATTTAAGACTATACTTTCGGCTCGGGACCTGTGGCTCAAGTGACTAAGGAGCCAGCCACATACACCTGAGGTGGCATGTTCAAATCCAGCCCGGGCCCGCCAAACAACAATGACAGCTGCAACCAAAAAAATGGCCAGGCACTGTGGCATGCACCTGTGGTCCCAGCTACTTGGGAGGCTGAGGCAGGAGATTCACTTGAGCCCAGCAGTTGGAGGTTGCTGTGAGCTGTGATGCCACAGTACTCTACCCAGGGTGACAGCTTGAGGCTCTGTCTCAAAAAAAAAAAAAAGACTATACTCTCTCCTTCAGAAATCTGTTAAATTCAGATGTTTCATCTTTTGGAATAATTCCATAAATGTCTCAGGGAATATTCTGGTTTTGTTCTCTTGTTTTCTGCCTCTTGGAATGATTGGAATAGTTTGAAATTCTTATCTTCATTTTCTGAATTCCTTTCTTCTCCATGTTCTACACTATTACTGAAGTTCTCTACTTTATTTTGAAGCTCCTTGAATGCCTCTTTCAATTCCTTAAGCTCTGCTATAATGTTCGTCATTACGTCTGGTTCTTTTGTGACTTTATCTTTAATTTCATTAATTTCTTGAGACAACTTTTTGGTTTTCTATTTAAAAGTTCTTATCAAACCCCATCATTTTATTTTGAATTCTATTTCTTACATTTCATCAATTTCTCTGTAGATAATATTTTCTGCTATATCCCCCTTGCAATCTCTTGGGGGAGTGGATCTGCTCTGATTTTTCATATTGCCTGAATTTTTCTGCTGGCTTCTTCCCAGGACTATTTTCATTGTTATATTTTTTATATAGCTGAAAATAGTCCTGGGGAGAAGCCAGCTCATATATGAAATGTTAGGCTGTCCCTAAATAGTTACTGTGCAATAATCTCATTTTGCACCCTTAAGGAGCACTGCACAGACCTAATTAGCAACTAAACCTGGGAAGGTGAGACCAAATCATTAGGCCCCAGGAAATGGAGCTAACCACCCCTAGCCAAAGAACTGGAGCTTGTGCTTATGGCCCTTCCTGCACAATCTCACATAACTCCCTTTCAAGGTTATAGTGAGTCTCTGAGGTCCAGCCTTCCTTGGCACAACCTGATTCTGTCCTGGTGTCAACCTATCCTCTACCCAGTTTAATGCTCAGTAATTTACTTGAGTTTCTGGTATATAAAAATTTGAACAGCTGTAGCTCCTCTCCTACCAGCGACAGCTGGAGGAGAGGAATTAATGTTAAAAGCTGCCTCTCATTGGCCATCTTGCCTCTCCCTGCTTGTATTTTAATTTTAAATGTGAAATAGTGGAATTTGGAAAATAAATAAATATAATTTTAAAAACTATAAGTCACCCATAATTTCACCAAACCAGAGATATCCACTGGTAAAATCCTAGTATATTTACATCCAATGTATTCTCTGTGCATATGTTTACATATGGGGGCAAAAATACTATTCATAGTTTGATGTATGCTATAGTTTTACATTCAATCATTTTTCCCCACCAGTGGATGTTGTGCACCTTATTATGTCTTCAGAATCTATTAAGCTCCAGTGGTATTCTTTCCTTCTCATTCTTTATCTTTTTATACTAAAGTTCTAACTTTTAAAATCAATCTTTAAGTATGCTTTCTTTGTTGAAAATTGTAATTATTTACATCTCAAATGATGTGTTATTTCTCTGTATATTTCATTTAAGTGCAATACGATCTTCTCAAGATGTAGTCATGTCTCTTTTGTTTTTTGAATGAACTCTAAACATATTTAAATTCTCTATGGCATTTAAAACAATTGTATTCAATATCTTTAAATATGTATTCTATCCAGAAAATACTAACCATAAATCCTATTAGAGTTTAGACTTTAAAGTTTTGTTTTCCTTTACATAAAATAATATCATATTAAATCTCTAAAAAAAATTTCATTCTTCATAATTGTAGGTAGCAACTTCAAAATGCTTGTAATTGTGTAAACATTTTACATTTTACTCTCCAATATTACACCTTGTGTCCATATTTTGGAGAAATAGTTTATTTTTTATAATTTTCAACCTATGTGTTTTTTTCTTAGAATTTTTTCTTTGTCAACCTACCTATTTCATGGTTTAACAATGAGAGGATGGTACAATAAAAATAGTTTATGTGACATTTTTATATATGACAATTGTTCCTCCTTCAAAATTCTAAAAAACTTTATCAGTCAAACCATAATCATTCAAATGTTATGAATCAGTATTTCTAAAACTAAGTAGTTTTGAAAAAACTATGGGCCACTATAGAATATATATATGTATGGTGTCTATATGTACCTGGCCTATGTCTTGCTGGGGACTACATCATTGATTTTCCACGTTCTCCAAGAACTGATATAAATTGCAGTGGGGGCTATGATATTTATGTAATAATAACTTTATGCTCTCAGAGGTTGTTATTTAAAGGGGGGTGCACCACTGCTGAAAAAGGAAGATGATTATTAGTAGTCCTCCAATATTATAAAGGGAATTTTTTAAGTTAAAGAATACAGCAATTGCTATATTTGATACCACAGATTTGAAACTTTGGGGAATTCTCATTTGCATTCCCTGGCTTCTTCATGTAAAAGATTGTTCTGTTTAGTATTTCTATACGTTTTCCTTTATTTTACATTATATAGTCTATATATGTATATGTTCATTTTCTATCACAAATTCTATGTACATTACATATATGCACACATATATTTTATTTGTATACACATATAGTATATCCTGACCTACTTAAACATTCATAACAAGAGACCTTTGAGGTTTACTATGTAAATACATATTTCACTTCAAGTCTCTGTAACTTCACAACTTTAGGCAACATTTTTCTCTTTCTTTCCTGACTAATTCTGGAAATTATCATCTATATAATATATTTTAATGTTTTATTATTTTAAGTTTAGCATTTAGTTTTATGTTTGGCCCCCATTTAATAAACATGTGTTAACAACATGTAGGTATGTTAATCTGTACCCCCTTATGCATTTTCCCAAAGAAAAAAATGTTATACAATGGTATGTATAGTCCTCAGAAAGTTTACTTAACATATCATGTAGCTAAAATGTCATAGATCTTCAATTACTAATAGTAATAACATAATATTCTTGGCAGTGTGAGTTATTAAAACACAAGAACAACAAAGTACATTCAAATCATTTCCTACTGAAAACTGCAGGCTGGCCCAGCACCTGTGGCTCAAGCAATTAAGGCTCCAGCCACATACACCTGAGCTGGTGGGTTGGAATCCAGCTGGCCAAACGACAATGACAGCTGCAAACAAAAAATAGCCAGGCATTGTGGTGGGTGCCTGTAGTCCCAGCTATTTGGGAGGTGGAGGCAGGTGAAAATTGCCAGCTGTTGAGGGAAAAGTAGAATAAATTAAAAGGCAATGAAAAAGTAGTTGCTTAAGCATATACTTTTGGGGGGCGCCTATGGCTCAAAGGAGTAAGGCACCAGCCCCATATGCCAGAGGTGGCTGGTTCAAACCCAGCCCCGGCCAAAAACTGGAAAACAAACAAACATACAAACAAAAAATAGCCACACACTTTCTTGGGCAGTGCGTGTGGCTCAGTGGGTAGGGTGCCGGCTCCATATAAGAAGTGTGACAGGTTTGAACCCGGCCCAGCCAAATTGCAACAAAAAAGTGGCTGGGTATTGTGTCGGGTGGTGGTAGTCCCAGTTACTCAGGAGGCTGAGGCAAGAAAATTGCCTAAGCCCAGGAGTTGGAGGTTGCTGTGAGCTGTGACACCAAAGCACTCTACCAAGGGGCCAAGGGCAATAAAGTGAGACTTTGTCTCAAAAAAAAAATACTTTCTTATAAAGAGAAATCACAACTATAGCCCTGGATGGAGAAAAGTGGAGGTGAGTGGAGAGAGGAGGGGGGAGCTTAAACGGTGGGACCACACCTATGGAGCATATTGCAAGGGCAATATGAAGCATATTATAAGTCAGATCTATCAATAGAACATATATGTCTTTTTTTTTTTGGCTGGGGGCTGGATTTGAACCCTCCACCTCTGGTATATGGGGCAGGCGCCCTACCCCTTTAAGCCACAGGCGCCACCTGAACATAAATGTCTTAACACAATAATTAAGTAAGTGAGGTGAAAGCTATGTTGATTAGTTGGATGTAAGCACTCCGGGTCATATAAAAAAATCAACACATTGTACCCCACAAATGAATAAATGTATTCATGATCTATGTGTATATGATGTAAAAGGAAAAAAAATCAAAACAAAGTAGTTGCTTAAGAAATGAGAATTCTTAAGAAACATCTGAGCAAGTAGATGAATAGTATTTATTAGCCATACACAGTTTCATTTCTAACCTTAACACTTCGTTTTAAACTTATTACCAGGACTTTTTTTTTGTCACCCTTGGTAGAGTGCTGTGACATTACAGCTCACAGCAACATCAAACTCTTGGGCTTAAGCCATTTTCTTGCTTCCGCCTCCTGAGCACCTGGGACTACAGGTGTCTACCACAATGCCTGGCTATTTTTTAGAGCCAGGGTATATCGCTCTTGCTCAGGCTGATCTCAAACCTGTGAGCTCAGAGCAATCCACCCACCTCTACCTCCCACGTGCTGGGATTACAGGCATGAGCCACTGCGTAGAGCCATGGGACTACTTTTTACTAATGGATGATAAGAATTTTTTTCCTCTTGAGGTTCACAGAGTAGAAAAAAGAACTCTGTAGGAATTATGGAGAAATTAGAAGGCCACAGAATTAAGACAGCATGTCAGAAAAATCTTACCTGTGGTAGAATTAACTAATAAAAATAAATATAGGGACACTATAGTCTACAGAGTGAACTGGTTAGGGAATAAATTAAAAAGAAAATTATCTTAAGTCAATTCTCTGTTTTCACAACTGAATGATATCAGGCTTAGCAGTTAGGTTGCAAGAATGTGGGCAGGGTAGGAGTCAGAACTCAGGAAATACACTGTGTTTCCTTTTGTTGTTGTTGTTGTTTGTTTGTTTTTACTTCTAAACATCCTTCCTCAAAAGGAAAACTTACCGAAACTTCTGGACAGGATAGGCAAGTGGGTAGCAAAGGATAGAAACTGTACATTCCACACTATACCAAGCACAAACAAATTGCATAATAAATATTCAAAATATAGTAATAACATAATGAAATGTCTACTTCATAGGTTTATGGTAAGGATTAAATGAGATAATGAATGAATAATGCTTAGAATAGTGCCCAGAACATGGCAAGAAAGAATAGTGTTATCTAATATTATTATTATTGCTTCTATTTTCATTATTTTGCTTTTTTGATTAAATCTCTTGAAACAATCTGAGAAGTCATTTGTGTAAAAAATAAACACATTTCTCTATGAGTTAAATAAATAAATAAATGTTTCCTTGCAGTAGATGCAAACTCCAGCCTTAGCCTTGGCGATTTGGCTGAAAGGAGCCTGGAAGTAAGTTCGGATATTTCATTTGATTTTATTGGACTCTTTGTTCCCTCTTATTTAATGAAAAGCTGTAAATACTGATAATTACACATCATTTCCAAGGTTGTATCCCTATGATACCCTTTCCATGTTCCTAATCCAATCATTTGATTCATGAGAAATTTTAGTTAGAATATATTTCTAATACATAATATAACAATTTAATAGCAGACTTTTCTGGTTTAAAAATAGATTTATTTGAAATTAGCCACTTATGAATATTTTAAGTATAGATCTGGTAAAGTGGCTCACATCTGTTATCCTAGCACTTTGCAAGGCGGAGGCAGGAAGATTCCTTGAAGCCAGGAGTTTGAGACCAGCTTGGGCAACATAAGCAACATAATGTAACTCCATCTCTACATAAAAACAGAAAAATTAGCCAGATGTAGTTAATGGCTAACCAGCTCCTCAGAAGACTAAAACAATAAGATATCTTGAGCCTAGGAATTTGAGGTTACAGTAAACTATGATGATACCACGGCACTTTAGCCCAGGCAACAGAGTGAGACTGTCTCAAAAAATATTTTAAAGCATAATAAATACACTAGATGGTTTCTGTAGATCTAATGTTATCTCTAAAGTTATAATTTTTCATTTTCAACTTTGAATCATACACATCTGTTCATCTTAGTTACCAGTAAATTTTTGAGATTTCTTATGATCTTCAAGATAATGATTCCTTTAGATACTAAACTATAATATTTAATGGATTCTCCCTGCCTTGACAATCAAATATTTGATTGTGAACATTTTGTAAATGGGAATTTTTTAAATGATTGCTTACTACAGTAGGGCATTATCAGGTAAAATGTTCACCATTTAATCAGTATTTCTTTTTTTTTTAAATTTCAACTTATTACTTTGAAGTTTTTTTGTTTTGTTTTGTTTACTTCTTCCTCCTGTAGTGTTTTCTTGCCCCATGTAGCTAGGATCACAAGGTCCAGCTGTTTTGTTGTTGTAGAGACAGGGGTCTCACTCTGGCTCACTCTGCCTCAGGCAGGTCTTCAACTGGTTTCGAACCTCTGAGCACAGGTGATCCACCCTCCTTGGCCTCCCACAGCACTGGGACAACAGGCATGAGCCACCACACCCTGCCTAATCAGTATTTCTTAAGTGTCTACTATGTGCTAAGCAATGCAGAGTACAAACATAAAACAAGACTTGTGGAGATGGAACAAGATAGTGGACCAAAAGGATCATTCACCTGTGCTCTCCTAGTACGACTGGGGAAAAAAATAAAAGAGAAACCAGCCATACTTGGTGCAGGGTTCTTACCCAGAGTCATAGCTCAGGAAGCACAGCAAGGTGGTGGTGAGCTAGATACAGTATGTGATCCAAAGTAGTAGAAATCTGAGGCATTAGGCAAGTGATTGCAATCACTGTGATCAGTTAGAACCCCCACAGAGGTCTGGGATGGGAGGAAGCCTTTCTGTAGTTTTCAGTTTGGGGAGAAAACTGTGCATTGAGTGCAAAGCTCGGAAGAGTGAGTGGACTCGAACAGTATACAGCAACCAGATTTGAATGCCAGTTGGAGTGGATTTGCCATTGGTTTGATAGCTGGCTAGACAGCCATACTGGGAAGGTATCAGCATCAGCAGCCAGGGAGCTGCTATTGCTGGAAGCAGAATTTATGTTAGGTGTATGAGAAGGTCTTAACAGGGGCCTAAAGCACGGTCATATTAATTCTACCTGCCAAGATCAGAACTCCACTCTTGGGATAGGCTGAGGGACTCTTGTACCCCATGGAAACTGTTATCAGGAGGCACTGTGAGACCTGCCTTTGAAAGATTCTGGAGAGCTGTAATATCACAAATCAGTGAGGTCTGAATGATGAGGAAACAATCAGGCAATCACAAGAGCAACTAAGTTAGGAATCAGAACCGCAGAGGTTGCCAGTGGTATTCTCTGTCTTCTAAAAAAATAATCACAGCACAACCTGGTGTCCTGGTGACATACTGCAACATATATATTCCTATTAAAGTTTGTCACTTCCACTATATATAATGTTTTTAGTATGTTTTCATATTTTCTCTTACTTTTATATTCTTTTTTTTTTCTCTCTCTTCTTTTCTATATTACTGAGGTTGCTACACTTTTGGCTAATTGAGATTTTTCTGGTTTTTTCTGTTGTGTTTTGTTTTTGCTAATATGGTTGGTTCTATTCTTAACTTCCATTTTTACCTTCATCAACAGCAAGGACTCTGTTAATTTTGGTCATGAGAAAGAGTATGGCTTTTCTCAGGCTGGTAAGGAGCTCCTAATTTTGAGGAACCCACCCAGCACATGGCCTCAAAATCCTTGATTTACAGGCATAGCCTTAACACTGTGCCACTCAATACCATTTTTTCTATCACTCTCATTCTCTCCCATTTGCATTCTATCTTGATCTTCAATTCTTTTTTTTAATCCCCCTTCCCATTTTTTCTTTTCCTTTTCTCTTTCCTTCTTTTTTCTTCTTTCTTTCTTTTGCTCTTGCTTCTCCCTCCTTGTGTTTTACTCTTCACTTCTTTTTGACCTAAGCTCTAAGACAAGATAATTTGAAGCAAAGGAGGAAGCTAGAAGGAAAAAGGAGGACAAGGATGTGCAAAAGTAGAAAGAACACATGAAGATGAACCAACAGAAATATTTGGGAAACATGAAAAACCATGGGGACCACGAGGCAGCTATTACAGAAGACTCTACCTATAAATAATTAATGGATTTAACTGAAAAGTAATTTAAAATATGGATGATAAAGACAGTAAAAAGAATGGATAAAAAATGGAAATACAGAACCAAAAGTCAGATGAGAGATATGTAACATTAAGGAATTGAAGTAGACAATCAGGGAATGTAAAGATTCAGTGGAAAGTATCAAAAATAGGTTAGATGATGGAGAATAAAGAACCTCACAGTTAGGGGTAAAGTTTATGAGTCTGTTAGAGTCTCTTGTATAAATTGAGGCACATTCTGGTTGAGTGCCTAAATGTTAATAATTGAAATCTCATCATGTTGAGTGTTTTTCTTAACAAATATGAAGTGACCATCCTTATCTTTCTTTACTTTTGTTGGTTTAAAGCCTATTGGATCTGCGAATAAATTTGCAACACCTGCTTTTTTCTAATATCCACTTGCCTGAATTATAGATGACTGTCCCTTCACCCTGAGTCTATGTTTATCTTGTAAGATAAGGAGAGATTATTAAATACAGAAGATGTCTGGCCTGAGTTTTTGTATCCAGTCAGCAAATCTGTGACTCTTTAGGGGACATTTTAAGCTATTCACATTAATTGAGAGTATTAATAAGCCTGGTAGTATTTTGGGTATTTAGTTTTTCAAAGATCCAGTGGACATTTTTAATCCTTTCACCACTGTGGAACTTGAAATTTGATCAAAAGTTTCTGAGTGAGTTTACTTTGTTGGAGGAGGATTGTGCTGTTCATTATGGAGGACAGGTCTGAGAATATCCTGGAGAGCTGGTTTAGTTATGGCAAAATTTGTCAACATGTGCATGTCATTAAAGTTTTTAATTTCTCCATCATAGATGAAACTCAGTTTAGCTCGATAAAGAATCCTGGGTTGAAAGTTATTTTGTTTAAGGAGATTAAAGGTCAATGACAACCCTCTTCTAGGTTGAAAGGTTTAAGCAGAGAGATCTGCAGTCATTCTAATGTTATTCCCCTTATAGGTGTGTTGGGGTGCAGCCCCCCGTACCTAAGCATAGTAGCTTATTCTCAAGTGCTCCCTAAGGAATGTGACTATAAGCTTCTTATTCTTAGAATATATTTAGATCTGCCTAAAAGCAGACAGTCATGTTTACAGATAAGATGGTTGGTGAGTCTCACCAGGTTGTAGCTGAAGATAACACTTGCTGAGGCAGTGGGCCGCTGTATCCTGTATCTCCCCCCTTACTTATACAACAGTAGTCAGTTTTAGCTTAGAGGAAATGGGCAAACAGGAACAGACATCCTGGCGCTGTTGTGGTTAAGTCTGAAGTAAAAATGCCTTTTTAAACTGTGCTTGTGCTCAGTAGCAGTTTTGTGCTGATTTGGAGTTTTAATGGCAGTTTTAACATTTTACCTTGTTTTGCTTCTTTTTGCTATTTTTAACCTTTACTAAGACACGTTTGTAAGGAGCTCAATAAACATGGGTGTTTTCTGTGTGTCTGATAGAGCCTCAGCCCCCTTTTCATTCCAATCATTTTGTCTAGCAGTGCTTTCCTCTGCGTCACCGAACAAGGGGTTTCATGGGACACCTTCATAGGTGACAGTTTTCTTATGTCTGTCTGCTTACAGAATTTTCTCCTTCATATTAACTTTGGCAAAGATAATTATAATGTGTCTATGAAAAATTTTATTTGGGTGGAGTCATGCAAGTGTTCTGAAACTGTCTGCTATCTGAATTTCAGAATCTCATGGCATGTCTGGAAAATTCTCTTTGATTATTTCATGAAATAAAGCATCTGTATTCTTTGCAGCAACTTCATCACCTTCAGGAATTCCTATAAGGTGAATATTAGACCTCTTTGAATTATCTCAGAGCTCTCAAAGAGAATGATCTGTTTTTGTTCTCCACTTATTTTCCTTTTTGAGCATTTGGGAGCATTCAGAAGTTTTGTCTTCAAAGTCAGAGATCCTTTCTTTTGCCTGCTACATTCTGTTACTGAGGGATTCTACTGTATTTCTCAGATCTTTGAGAGCTACAAGTTCTTGCTTCAATGTGTCAAGATCTTTGGTGCTCTTGTCTTTGAATTTTTTGAATTCTTGAAACATCTTTTGAATTACTCCTTAAAATTCTAATTCCATTTTTACCATCATTCTGTTTATATTATTTGCTATCCAAATTCTGAACTAGATTTCTAACATCTTAGCCAGTTGTTTATGATTGGGATCTTGTGATGTGTCTGCCATATTGCTCCTTGGGGGAGTTGATCTACTCTGATTGTTCATGTTACCAGAGATTTTCTGCTTATTCCACCTCATGATTGTTTTTCACAGTTGGTGAGATGGGAAGATAAAGTGAAATTGGATTGGGAGTCCCTGGATTTGTGGTTAAACATCCCTTTGTCAGAGATCTGGGACTGATGACTGCAGCTTTTTCCCCTACAGTTTTGCAAAGGACCCATACAATATTACAGTCTGAAGATGAGGAAACCTGCTTGGTGTGGTGGGGTTAGGTGGCTCTGTCTTGTATTCAGCTGCTTCTTGCCTGATCCTAATGGATCAGTGACTCTGGTGAAGTCTTAGCTGCGGAGAAATACAAGCAACTAAGACAACCCACCCCCAATGGACAACAACTGGAAGAGAAAAATCAACCCTTCCTGTTATCACACAAATGTTGTACTACCCAAGAGGGTCCTTGAGTGATTAGCCCAGGTTAGGAGTTCCAAACCAATTGACCCAGTCAGTACAAACTCTCAAATGGGAGAATTAGAAAGGTATCCAGCAACTAGATGGCAGAGGTCTACTGGCTTCTCAAATTTAGTTTGCTCCAGTGTTCTGTGGAATCAGAAAGGTCTGCCCAGTAGCAGAGTTGGACCAGGTGGCTTTGTCTCTTTCTCCACTTTGATATTCTTTCATGCCCAGTAACTGGTGACCCTACAGGGCTGATGTCCTGCTCCCTCCAATAAGCAGATGTGCCAGGGCTGTGCACCTGTGCACTGCTATTGAGCAGTGACTCAATAACCACTGGCAAGTATTCCACTTGAACTCAGTATAATCCTGAGGATAACAAGTCAGAAAATGCTTTTCTCCCTCAGCCATCACGCCTCTGCCCCCAGCCACTCTGCATTTTTGGTATCCCTATAGAGTGAGTTCTGGTTTCCTCTGGCAGTCCTCAGAGTTGGGCAGGTGTCTCTCGAAGATTAGACTTGGGGGAAATCACTCTTTTATTGCTGAATTTTGTGGGAAGTGACACTGCACAGCTCCCAGGTGACTGCCACAGCCAGGGAGTTCTGGCTGTAGGAGCAGCTCTGGGAGTGCAGGGCACACAGGTCCAGCCTCAAGACGGGGGATGCTGCACATGTTTCTGGCAGTTCCTGGAGCCCAGTGACTTCAGAAAAGAGAGTACTCAGCTCACGACTCTGGGTGGGCATGGAGGCTCCTGCAGGGCAGCTGGCAGGGTGTGGGACATGAAGCTTTGCTGGGTAGTCACATGGGGCACTTGTTCTGGCAGGGTGGGGGGCGCTGCTCATGAGCCTCCACTCTTAGTCTCTGCAGGGGTTAGGCTTTTGGTTCATCAGGCAAGGGGAGAAGCATGGACTGGAAGTTCAGAATGGCAGGGAAAACGTTAGTTCAATTTTTCTTCCTGGAAAGAGAGTGCTCAGGGTCACAACAGGGTCCCTCTGGGGAAGTGAACACCACTTCCTACAACTCTCATCCATGGGGTGAGACAAGAGGTCCTCATTTCCCCCCTCACCTGTAGAAAACCTACAGGAGAAAACAAAGAAAAAACGGGGAGTGGGGGAAACACAACCTTCTTGGGGTAAGGGATGGACAGTTTTCCTATGGGATAAATTTTGTACCTGAATTTTTCTTTCTTGGAGTCGCAGTTGCTTCAGCAGAGGTGATCTGAAGTTATCACTCCTCTCTAGTCTTAGCTCCCAGTCTTCAGCTTAATTGGGTACTGTCTGGACATTATCCTTCTCTCAGGATGGGAGTTTGTGTTGGAGGCTGCCTCCAGTCGGCCATCTTGCCACCCCCTCTAGAGGTTAAATTTAAACCACAATTCTTTGTCAAGAGTATGAGGTCAGGAATTCTGGGAAGATAGCTAACTAGTAGCAACCTCAGCAGAGGCTCCTCACCAGAGAGAGAAAAACTGGACAGAATCAGACTTTATGAAACCAAAGGTGGGGAGCTGAGCCAAGAAAGAAGTTTGGCAAGCTGTGACTCCAAGGAAGAGTATTCAAGGAAACAAATTACAGGTACAAAGCCTATCGTCTAGAGGATAAGAGACCCCTCCCCAAAGTGGGAGGTGAACTGACAGCTCTCTGTAAGTGAGCAGAAAT
>CAUYQV010017558.1:0-51605 GCA_963574575.1 Galagoides demidoff
CCCCCCCCCCCCCCCCCCCCCCGAAGAAGTAGGAGTGAGAGGCTATGAAGCCAAAACTTTCCTGCAGGGAAATCTTTCGAGGGCTCTGGTGTGATATAAGGTGAAAAGGAAATTTACTCATTGCTCCCTGAATAGGACATATAAATGCCTTATTTGTTTCTATTCATCCTCAGGGCTCCTTGGTGATTTTCTTTAAGCATCCAGGCTCAAACTCCTTTTTTATGTATGCATATATAAATCTATAAGCCAGGATCTAACAGTCACTGAGCAGGAGTATTGTTATCCATACATATCCATCCAACTCTATGATTTAAAGGATCAAATACTCTGTTTAAGGGACCCATTACTCTCAGGACAGAACCAAAGGTGTGCTACTGGGATTTATGCTGTGTGAGAGTTGGAAGGAGCCTTGAAAAGATCATTACAGATAAAGGCACCAAGGTCCAAAGAGGGTGTTAATTAATTTATTTTTTTAATTGGATATTTCTCTACTTTGTACACATTATTCTTACTTTCCACAGAAAGGCTCCTTCTTAACTTTTTATTTGGTGATGGCAAGCACTAAAATGCTGATTTTAACAAAATAGTAGTAAAAGTGCCTGTGATTTAAGTTGAAAGCAGAAAACTGGTACATGGCTCTTCCACCCAGTATCAGGAATGTACAAATGTCTTTTCATTCAAAAATACAAAATAAATTGGTGTTAATTTAATTGTTAGTTGTTAAACCTTCACAATTAGTAACATGAAACAGGGATTCACGTTCAGGGGAGTGTTGGAACCAGCTTGAAAAAGCCGATGTTCAAGTTCTCAGGAGTTTTTTAAGCCAGCTAACTATGTCAGGAATATTTTTATGCCATGCGAATTGGCATACTCTATATGCAAGGTTTTCTCACCCCTGGAAAGCTGGCTGCTAATCATTTACCAGAACATCATTGGCCTTGAGTTTGTCCTCCTATGTCTTGAGAGAGTGATTGGTGGTCCCTTTGGGACTCTTTTTACTCTGCTCTCACCAGCCAGTCATCCTGTGCTTGCTTATTTTCACTCAAGAGGATAAATTTTCCACAACATAGATCTTTCTGAACTTTTCCTCTGGAACCTCCAAGATTCACCCATCTAATCACCTGCTTGATGTCTCTACCCAAGTGTCTTACAGTTATCTTCACATCCAAAATAAAAGTTCTTGATTTCCCATCTGCCTCCTCTATCCTGCCTTTGACTCAACATCATCTACTACTGTTGCTCCAGGTATTTCCCCCTGGAAACCTGGAAGGCACTCTTGATTATTCCTCTTTTCCTCATTTTGGGAATTGACTTGTAACCCCACCAAGGATAGGAATCTGTGAATGTAACCTTATTAAGAAATAAGGTCTTTACAAATACAATTACGTTGTAGCATGGGAGGTAGCCACAACATGGCAGACTGAGAATTCCCCAAGTGAAGACCTTCCTGACTGCCAGGGTTCTAGGAGACAGAGGAACAGTGTGAGAAATTCACATGCAGACTTTCTGATGAGACCCAGAGAGATGGACACTGTATTGGCCTATAGTGAGGCAGATAGGTGCTACCTTGAATAGAAATCTCAAGAGCCTTTTATTAGGATTTTGGGGGTATGCATATACAAAGTAAAAAAGTGAGAAGTTAAAAGTTTTGTGACTCAATTAAACAGGTGGTCTTTTGATTAAGGAAGAAGACTATCAGGGTGAAAGATAGTAAAGTACTAATTCAGGGATCAAACAACACCATTGTAGGGGCTTAATGAGAAACAGTTACAGCCCTCAGGCTAGATAGCGACAGCTCAAGGTTAAGTATCAACTGCCTTCTAAGTCTACTGATATCCTGTCTCTCTGTCTCTGCTAAGCTGCTATCTAGGCATTTCCCAGACTAGTTTCTTATCTAATCTGATGAATATTCTGACCACCCTTACCGCCCACAATAGGTGTGCAGAGTGAGGTAGTTGGGGGGAGCTGAGGCCCAGGGCCGTTCCTGTGCAAGTCCTCTGGAACATTAGCCTGTACTCTGCTTCCACCTACACAATTAAGATATAAGTTAAGGTCATATTGGAGTAGTATGACCCCCTAATCAAATATGATTTCAAGAGATGCACAAGGAGAGCACCATGTAGCCAGAGGAGACTGCAGTGATGTCCTACAGGCCAAGGTTTGCCAACAACACCAGAAGCCATAAGAGAAAGACAGTCTCCCTTGGCACTTTCAAAGAGAGCTTGGCCCTGCTAACACCTTGATTTCAGACTTCCAGCCCCCCAAACTATGAGAGAATAAATATCTATTGTTTTAAACCATCTAGTTTGTGGTAGTTAGGTACAACAGCCCAAGGTAATAAACACACCTCAAAACTCCTATTCCCCCATGTTCAATCCACCAGTAAGGCTTGTCAATCACGTCTCTACATAGAATTTCAAACTACCTACTTCTCTGCTACCACATGAATTCAGGCCACCTTTATCTTTAGCTTGGTCACTTTCACCATTTCCTAAATGACCTCATGTCCCTCCAATCCATTCAGAAAGATCCATGGGAAGTATCAGATCATGTCATTCCTCTGCATAAAAGTCTAATTTCTATTCCTCTCAGCATGGCATTCAAATGTCTTAAGGTGGCTTATAAGATGCTACCGGATCTTTGAAACCTCACCTCAGCAAACCTCTCTCTCACACTCTGTGTTCCAGCTACACATGTAGGCTGCTTATTTTTTTATTTTTTTTTCCAGTTCCTTAAGTTTGTTAAATTCTCCTCCAGCTCTGGGCTGTTGCAAGAAGCATTTACTCTGCCTGGAGAACTCTCTATTGCCTCCCACCTACTTACGACTTTTCTTACTACCAGTTTCTTCTTTCCTTTAGGTCTATAAAGTCTCTCCTTTAATAGTATCTCCTTCCCACAAGCTGCCTACAGTGTAAATTTTCTATTCTCATATCGAGATACAGAGTCCAATTTCCCTTGAATCTAAGCTGGTCTCATAACTCACTTGTCAAAAACAGAATTTGCTAAAAGTTTTGTTGTTGTTTCTGGGCAAGGTCTAAAATGTGGTGAAGATTTCCTTTAATTTTCTGGGGATACTTAACCTTGGGGAATCTGACTCTATGTAAGAAATTCAACTACTCTGAAACCATCAGGATGGAAATGCCACGTGCAGATGCTCCAGTTGACAGTCCCATCTGAGCATAGTCTTTTTTTTTGAGACAGAGCCTCAGGTTGTCCCCCTAGGTAGAGTGCTATGGCATCACAGCTCACAGCAACCTCCAACTCCTGGGCTCAAGTGAGTCTCCTGCCTCCGCCTCCCAAGTAGCTGGGACCACAGGCGCCTGCCACAACGCCTGGCTATTTTTTGGTTGCAGCCATCATTGTTGTTTGGCGGGCTCAGGCTGGATTCGAACCCTCCACCTTGGGTGTATGTGGCTGGCACCTTAGCCACTTGAGCCACAGGTGCCGAGCCTGCATAGTCTTTTAGTCACTACTACTACCATGCACCACAATGAAGCTGTTTGGATTTTTTAGACTAGCTTATTCACCAGCTGAGTTCCACTGAGTGATTTCACTTGCTCCTCAAGAATTAGAAGAATCACTCAGCTACACACATCCTTACTGAATTCCTGATCCACAGGGTCCATGAGAAATAATCAAACAGTTGTTATTAAACCATTAAGTTCTGGGGTAGTTCACTATACAGCAATAGTGATGATGACACTCTGTAGTAGTTACTTACAGCTCCCAAACTTTTACTTATTGGTCTGACAGGTCCTTGAGATGGGAAGCTCTGTGACAGTAACCATGACACCTATTGTACTCACTATTGTATCTCTAATAGCCAACCTAAGATTTGCTATGTTGTTGATGCTCATTAAGATAAGAATGTCCCTCTAGTAGCTAACCTTGAATTTGCTATGATGTAGGTGCTCAATAAAGATAAGAATGTCCCTGTAATAGCCAACCTAACCTTAGCCTACCAACCTAATTCAAGCTAACCTTGAATTTGCTATGATGTAGGTGCTCAATAAAGATAAGAGTGTCCCTCTAAAAGCTAGGATTTGCTATGCTGTAGGTACTCAACAAAGATAACAATGTCCCCCTAATAGCCAACCTAACCTTAGCCTACCAACCTAATTCAAGCTAACCTTGAATTTGCTATGATGTAGGTGCTCAATAAAGATAAGAGTGTCCCTCTAAAAGCTAGGATTTTCTATGCTGTAGATACTCAACAAAGATAAGAATGTCCCCCTAATAGCCAACCTAGAATTTGCTATGTTGTAGGTGCTCAATAAATATAAGAGTACCCTGAAGTCTTAGGCTAGTTTTAGGCTATTTGAAGCTTAACACTCTATGAAGACTGCTGGGACACTCGATGTGGACTGAGGAAGGAATGAGACTTCCAGTCTCGGCTACTTATAATGGAATCTGACATTTGCAATTTCAGTCACAAGGAAATAACTTAGAACTAATTTCTTTTAGGCTTCTAAACTGACCAGTCTTATTCAGAATCTTCTACTGAGATGACAAAATGTATTATAAGTGATATTAATATCTTTCAAAAGCAGAAGTAATTTGGTAACATTAAATGTCAGGAAGTACCTTCCTATTAAAGCTGAAAAAAGACTATGATTAAAGAAAGGCTATCCAATATCAATAAGAGACAAACACTATTTCTTATTTTTCACCACCAGTTTTAATAAACTCATTAACCCATGAGATGATGTTTCTGCCAGTGGATAATAGAGAAATTTATAATAGTTAAACTGACCCACATTCACCGTAAGCAAAATAGAATAGGAAATATCAGTCTCATTTACATAATTGTTTTGGATTCCCGGACAGAAATAATTTTCAGGGTTGTCTTGTCTGAACATAATCTGCAATTCAAACTAGAAGCTTCAGAATTTTTCCTTTCAACTTCTTTATAATAAGAAACCAACCTTGTCTCTTGAGGTTAAATCTTGCCTGAAATGTTTTATACATATCCTGGTCTTTTGTTGCAATATGATTCTGACCAAACTGAAATTAGAGCATGAACAGGAGGATATCTCCTTACTTCTTCAGAACCTTTCTCTGAAAGTTTATGAAAATGTTGCCAACTACTGAGTCTCCTCTTAGCTTGGCCTTAACATATTTTCTTATCTCATCATCTTACATAGGTGCTCAATAAATGTGGGATTAAATTCCTCAATAAAGGCACCTAGAAGGTGAGTATATAATTATGCATAGATTACTTTGATTTCCTCTCTAAAGGTATGCACCTTGGATATATAACCTCTTATGTACTCAAAAACAGTTTATAGTTGTGAAGTAGCTTGTGTAAAACTCTTTCAAACTTCCTAAGAATTTTTTCTGAGAGGTGGTTTTGATTAGCATATAAAGTCAGGACGGGCTAGGCTATGCTCCATTAACAAATGTCCCCCAAATCTCAATTAATTATTTATTGCTTATATTACATGACTGATTTGAATTGTGTCTGGGTTGGTTGGGGGGAGAGTGTCCCCTAATCATCGTCAATTAGGGGCCTAAGCTTGATAGGTACCTTGATAGGTACCTTTTTGTGATATGTTTCCAAAAATCACAAAGACAGGAAAAAGGGCACCTGACAAATTGTGCACTGGCTCCTGACGCATCTGCTGGAAGTGATACAGAGTCCATGTTTTCACCCTTCATTACCCAAAGCAGTTACATGGCCATAACAATTTTCAAAGGCTATAGACTAGTATAAGCCCCCACATCCCTCTTCTAGTGTCAAAGGAGCAATAATTCAATATTTGTGCATGGCTGTAATGACTACAGGCAATCCTCAAGTTATAAACATCAAACTTACACACAACTCACATTTACGAACAGAGGCTGTTATAGCAAGTCCTGGAGTTACAAACATCCAACTGACATATGACTCACACTTACAAATGGAGGCTATTACATGTAACGGGTAAATGGAGCTATTCCAACTTATATGCAAATTCAATCTAAGGACCAACCTACAGAATGTACCTAATCAGTGACCCGGGGACTGGCTTGTGCCATAAAGTGGAAAGTGACTGTTTTATAAAAACAATCAAGTGATCACTTGTTAAAGGGGAACAAAAATTCCAGACTTTTGCACTCTGGCTTCAGATTTATTTCCAAATGTCCAGTAGAAGGCTGTTAAAATAAAGGAAAATTTCAAATAAATAGTGCATCCTTTTAAAGAAACAGTTGATTTGTGTTTGATAAGATAGTATTCTGTATAGGATGGTATCTGTGGGGCTCTGGAGCTGACTGTTGTGTGATATTGGGATAATCTACCAGCCATTCTTACAGAGATCATACTTAGCTAGGATTTGCCACCCGTACATGACGGGGATGAATAGCATCAGCATCATGTGGGAACTTGCTATAAATACAGCTTCTCAGATCCTATCCCAGCCTCACTGAATCAACATTTGATTTCAATAAAATCCCTAGGTGGGCTTGGTGACTGTAGCACCCTGGTTACAGTGCCAGACACATACACTGGTGGGTTCAAACCTGGCCCGGGCCAGTTGAACAATGACAACTGCAACAATAACAACAAAAAAACCCCAGCCAGGTGTTGTGGTAGGCGCCTGTGGTCCAGCTACTTGGGAAACTGAGGCAAGAGAATCTCTTGAGCCCAAGGGTTAGAGGTTAGTGTGAGCCATGATGCCATGGCACTCTACTGAGGGTGAAATAGTGAGACTCTGTCTCAAAAAATAAAATAAGGCTTGGTGCCTGTGGTTCAAGTGGCTAAGGCACCAGCCACATACACCTAAGGTGGCGGGTTCGAATCCAGCCCGGCTGCAACCAAAAAATAGCCGGGTGTTGTGATGGGAGCCTGTGGTCCCAGCTACTTGGGAGGCAGAGGCAGGAGACTTGCTTGAGCCCAGGAGTTGGAGGTTGTTGTGAGCTGTGATGCCATGGCACTTTACCCAGGGGGACAGCTTGAGGCTCTGTCTCAAAAAAATAAAAAAAGAAAAGAAAAGAAATAAAATCCCTAGGTGACCCACATACACAGTAGCACTGGAAAAAGCACTGGATTAGGGTACCTGTGGTACCAATGATGACAAATCATGTTTGAAATGACACAATCGTGGCCCAACATTTTTTTTAAGTTTTCTTTTTAAAATTGGGATTTTCAAATTGTCATAGGACTTAAGACTCAAGAACATTTACTGCTGTAAATCATAGAAAAGCAAAATCTGCCATATTTAAGAATTTTATCTGCAGTGTTAAGCACAACTGTCACAACTATTTGTTATACACCTATTTTCTGGCAAACTAGAAATGTGATGTGTATTATTTGATATTTTTCTTATATTTGTAAGCTGAGTTTTAGCACTTAAATGTAATGTTCCCATGTTTATTCCTCAAGATTAAAATGAATAACTTCAATTTTAGACTAACTTGTGAAGAAATTTATGTTCAGCAATGCGTTAGCATAGTAAGTTCTATTAACCATATGAATTCTGACCTGTTTCAGAGAAGTCAATAAATATTACATAATTTTAAAAAAGAATTTTGTTTGCATAATACTCTGCTTGTTGAGGGAGGCCTCTTGGACTGGCATCTTAATTTTCTGCTCTTACAGTGAATAGTAGTTGTGGGATGTTAGGTTAGCTGATTTCAGGGCAGGAGATACTGCACTGAGCATAATCTACGAGTTTCAAAATATTGAACAGTAGTACAGTGTCCTGTATCTCCTCCCACACATCTTTGGGTTGGCTGTCAGGTCTTCAGAGGCAAATTACTGTTTCTGAACTTTATAGAATTCTCATAGCCTGTTCTGACAGCCCACTCAGATTCCACCCGTTCTGGGGAGAGGGGATTTTGGAGCACATGAATGACACACCATTATTAACATAAACACAGTAGTACACATCAGAGGCAATAGTCATGTCTGGTTTGTTTCTCTCAGCCCTAAAACAAGGATGTATTTACAAAGAATAAAATAGTAGTACTGAAGTGAAATAAGCAAAATTAACTGGCCCAAATGATGTCCTCCCTGAGTGGAGGAAAGGTGATTTTTTAGGAAGTTTTAGTCAAGATAATCCCAACAGCCTAGGAAAATATAAACCTGATTTGGTGCTTGACAATAATGCCTAGATTTTTTTAAGGCTCGTTGTTAAAATAATTTCACTCTACATAAATTTCTTAATGTAATCACCACCTGGGGAGAGAAAGAAGCTACCAACAGACAGCCACATAGTCTGCGGCTCTGCCTAATATAAAAGACAAAATTTATCCACCACGGTTTTATGATGCATTTTCCTTTAAACATGGGCCCTACTCAGAACTACTGCAGCAAGATACTGGAAACATTTAATGAGAAACATAAAACAGGAGCAGATAAGGTAGGAAAATATATGTGTATTCAGAGCAACTAAAAAACGCCTCAGTTATCATCCTTATAATTTAGACATCTTGACACGGTTTTATTCCCGTTTGTAGTCATTTTTCTGCCATCCCTAAAATAAACAGGTTTTATCATCAGTAGATACATGAAGCTTGCATAGCAGCCTCTGTGTTTAGTTTGATTAAAAACTTGTTTCAGAGGAAAGTAAATCACGGCGCCCAGCTGAAACTTGAGAGACCAGACGGAGCAGAACACCAACGAAGCCCATTTTTCTCTTCTATTGTTTTTAAACCACAAGTTTTTGACATCTGGCATGTGATTCAACCCTTAAGAGGTATATGGTTATAGAGAAATGATGATTGGGGTTTTTTTCTTGTCCTTTTTAAATTTCAGGTTAATATGGGGGAACAAACAAGTTATATAAATAATTTACATAGGGCAGGTAAAAATCAGAGTGTCCTCAAGTTCTACGCCCAGGGAGTGTGTCATAAATCCATGCATCCTTGGGTGGGAAGCTACTGAAACTTCTCTTGTTTTTCTATCTTCTTGAGTTTAGTTGAGCTTTTCTCTCCTGTGGGTCTGTGAATGTTAACTTCCTAGTTTCAAACTGGTATTGAGTACAAGTGATGCTTATTTTTCCAATCTTGCAATACCTAGGCAAATGTTCTCCAAATCCAGGAATGATGGTTGTTTTACAGTACATGTGACCAAAGTTTAACTGCTGTAACATTCTTTTTTTTTTTTTTTTTGAGACGGAGCCTCAAGCTATCCCCCTGGGTAGAGTGCCATGGCATCACAGCTCATAGCAACCTCCAACTCCTGGGCTAAAGAGAGTCTCCTGCCTCTGCCTCCCAAGTGGCTGGGACTACAGGCGCCCGCCACAATGCCAGGCCATTTTTTGGTTGCAGCCATCATTGTTGTTTGGCGGGCCCGGGCTGGGGATTCGAACCCGCCACCTTAGGTGTAGGTGGCTGGCGCCTTAGCCGATTGAGCCACAGGCACCGAGCCAACATTCTTAATATAATTATATAACCAGGCTACAAAAGGCTTCTCACAAGACTAGAAAAGCTCTTCTCTCCCTTTCATTCCATTCCCTTCCAGCACTGTTTTCAATTAGTGGTTTATCAAAATCATCTAGGAAACTACTGAGGACCATTAACAGGTTACTGGAAAACCTAGTGTGACTGCTCAAGGACAACAAAATGCACTAAGAGGGTACAACTGTTGCCACTGAGTCGGCATTAGACAATTTCCTCATTCCATTGTAATGTACAGGAGCCATAATTCAGTTGTTAAAGAAATGCAACATATGGTCTGTCTTCAGGCCTTTGCATTCCCTGTGGAATTCTTTTCCCAGGGGGAATGTCTCTGAGCAGTCATACCTTATGCTCTTTTAATAGTTATGAGCTCTTGGCTAGCTGCAAGACAGCCAGATTATAGTTTATTTTCCGTAAAATATTTTAACCATCCTCATTATCATCAAACAGAATTAATTAATTGCTCAGATAACCATACTAATATGCAGAGCAGCTTGTCCTTTGTTATTTAGAAATTGTTTTATATTAACTCAGTATTTTCTTTTGTTAAAGATGCACTCATAATTCCTTAACTGAGACAGGATGTTTTACATTTCTCTAATTTTCATATCTACATAATAAAAGAATGATTTTCTGTGATCATTGAACATGATTTTGTACACTTATGTGCATCTTCATAAAATATCACATCTATTTTGCTGTTGCCTAATTTTTTTTTTTTTTTGTAGTTTTTGGCTGGGGCTGGGTTTGAACCCACCACCTTGGGTATATGGGACCAGCACCCTACTCCTTGAGCCACAGGCGCCGCCCTGTTGCCTAATTTTTAAGAATTTAATTCACTCAAAACATATTTATTATCAGTTACTTTTTTAATTACTGAGAATACTTGAATGAACAAAGTACAGACAAAAATCCCTGAAGACGCTTACATTATTTTTAAGTTGTTGCGACTTTAGGTGTTCTTTTAAAAAATTCCCGGTTGATAAAATTAACCTACTTACCTCCTAGTCCCCTCACCCATATGCTGAAGTCATAGCTAGCGTACAGAAATAACATTTATGAACCATTCGTGTCCCGTAATGTGTTAGCACTTTACACTTACCTCATTAAATATTCACAGTAGGTATGATCCTATCTTACAGATAAGGAAAGTGAAGGTTGGAGAGATTAGTCAAGGGGAGGATACAAGATTAGATTCCCCTGGCTCTTAACCACCATTTTATACGCTAGTTTATGCTTTACATACATTTAATGAATGGATAAAGGAACGCCCGCACTTTTTGGAAATCTCGTTCAGGTTGGCGTAAATACTCTTTGGATCACCCTGGAAAACTCCGGGCATTTTGTGAGGAGTGGATAGAGTGGGAAGAGTGGTAGGGAATTCGTGTTTTTCTTGAGTGAGCTGAACCAGATGATCTTTTGGGTGAGTAGGTACTAATGGAACGTGGTTGCTCTACCTGATGAGAGATGAGAGAAAATAGTAAAGAGACACCAGTTCCGTCTGCCTGGGATGGTCTGGGCTGCCTCTGCGATTCAAGTTCATCAGCACAGTGTTGGGGGAAGAGTTCCCTCCGAGTCCCAGGAATCAGAGACTTGGGGCCCTGGCTATATATACTACAGGTGATGTAAACCGAGGCTGCTAGAGCTTATACGAGGACCCCGGTCACCTGCCCGGCGAGTCTGCACGGGGGGCAGCACTGTTAAATCGTATAGGAGCTGGAAACAGGGAAGGCACCGTTGTGTGGGTAAACTGACTCCTCTTCCCTATCCCTGCACCGCCCGGCCCTGCACTATCCCCAGCCCCCTCCTGCCTTTCTCTCGCTCACTCTCTCTCTTTTTTTTTTTTTTGGTTGAGACAGAGTCCCACCCTTTGCCCGAAGCATCATAGCTCACTGCAACCTGAGACTTGGGCTGTGGGCATCCTGCTGCCTCAGCCTCCAGAAGCCGCTCAGATTACAGGCGCCCGCCTGGGGTTTTCATTTATTTAATGAGTCGGGGTCTCACTCTCGCTCAGACAAGTCTCGAACTCCTGAGCTAATGCAATTCTCCCGCCTCAGTCTCCCACAGTGCTGGGATTACACGCGCGAGCCACCGCGCCCTCCTCCCTTTCTCAATTCTCTTTTGCCGAACCTTCTTCCCGCCCGCCAGGTCTGCGCACGCGCAGAGAGAGTCCCAACCGCGACTGCCGGAGGCCGGGAGGCATCGATCGACTCCGCACTCGGCTTCTCGACCTGTCGGCGCTCTGAGGAGCGTGGCAGAGCTACTTCCGGTGCCGGGACCCATTTCCGGCTGTTCTCACGTGAGAGGACTTAGGCCTCGCTGGTTCGGTTCTCTCGTTTTTTCTTCGGCCCACTCTCCACTGTTGGAGCCTGAGTGCAGGAGGCGCGAAGGTGGGTCGGGACGCATTCGGCTCGGGGTTCGCAGAGGGGGCGCGGGGCGAGGGAGGAGTGGAGCCTGGCGCGCTGTCCCGGCGAGGCCGCGAACTCGGGCTCTTTTCTGGTGGTACCGGTTGGCGTGGGGGGAATCGCAGGGCAGCTCCCTCCCGGCTTGAGGCCGGGGCCTTGGGCGGATGTGCGTGTGTCTGGAGAGGCGGGAAGCTTGAGGTTTGCTTAAGTCTCTTTGCTTGTGCGAGGCGTTGCAGTTCACCGGACGCTTGCAGGTGCCTTCCTGCGGCTCCCTGCTGGATTTGGGGCGAGGGTGGGCAATTCCGGGTGACCCTGCAACAGTCCAGCTCACCGTCAAACCTTGCATGAGATGTTGGAAGAGCCTCCCCTCTTATCTCTTTGCCTGCAGTTTAATCTCTGTCTCTTTATTTCCCTTTCATTGTCTCCTTTGAAACCTTTGACCCTTCTCCAGATTTCAGGTTAGGGGATCATAAGGCTTTGAGAACCGTTACTTTTCACCTCTTAACCTGCACAAATATAGCCCCTTCCTTTGTCGTTCATTCAATCCTGTTCACATACAGTGGGTGCTCCTTCAGTATTTGTGAGAGAAAGGAATATGTGGGGCATCCAAGGAAATAAAACAAGTTCATACCTTGCAGCTAAAACAGCGTAAGCAGTGAAATAGCCTGGGGGGCTGTGAAAGCAAAGTGGAGAAGGCAGGAAGAAGGAAAGGCCTGAATTCCCAGGGCTGGTGCTAATTAGTGGTGTCACCTTAGGCAGGTCCCTTAACTTGATATTATCAGTAATAATGGCTGCTCTAAGTGCTTGCTGCTAATGCAGAAACTGTTCTAGAACCCTCACTTAGTGTCCTGTGTTTTACTGGATAGGTGCTGTTACTGTTCCCATTTTACAGATGAGAACCCGAATGATTAAGGAATTGGCTGTCAGTCAAGCACTAGTAAAAAGGATTTGAGTACAAATCCAAAAGGATTTGGCTGGTATAGAATTTGAACTCTAAACCATCCTGCCTCACTGCTCTCTGTGAGCTCTAAGCTGGTGATGGTGTGTACAAATTAATAGGTATGAAAGTATTAAGTGCACCTAATGAATTGGTTGGCAAGCAGCTTCATTAATGTTCTACCTAATGATTTTTATTGGATGTACATTGGCAATTTATTTTTCTTCAAATCTCAATTTTTAATTGATTTCATTAAAAAAATAAAAGTTATTTCATTAGGTAGATGGAAAGACAGTATCACTTAATGAAAAGGAGGTGTAAAAGTAAATGTGTTGATTAAATTTTATTAAAATCTGGCCAGGTGTGGTATTCCATCAAGTTTTGAGACTGAGAAACTTTTCTCCTTTTGTGTAAAAAGGGAAATTGGCTGGTGCTGAGAGGCATTAGTGCCTAGCCAAACTGATATTTTTCTGATGTTTGGGGTTAAAAGAATATTGATGTGATCATAACCTCTGTGTTGTGCCTTTATGCCATACTTAAGTATGATTTAACAGATTATTTACTTTCTCGTTAGGCTATTTGAAGAATTTAGCTCAAACATGGATATCAGACCAAATCATACAATTTATATCAACAATATGAATGACAAAATTAAAAAAGAAGGTGAGTTTGTTTACAACTAAAATCTTTTTATTCACTGTTGTCTTTTTTTGGTTTTTTGTTTGTTTCTCTGTTTTGGAGAGTCTCACTCTTTCACCCTTGGTGGAGTGCCATGGTGTCCTCACAGCTCATAGCAACCTCAGTCTCTTGGTCTCAGTCCTCTTTCCTCAGTCTCCCAGGTAGCTGGGACTTGAGGAGCCCGCCATAATGCTTGGCTGGTAGAGACGGGGCTCTTTCTCACTCCTGTTCACCCTGGTCTCTCTGAGCTCAGGTAATCTGCCCTCCTCAGCCTCCCAGAATGCTACGATTATAATAAGCATAAACCACCACACCCCACCTACTGTCTCAGAAATTGGACTGCTTCAAAACTTCTCATCTAGTCATCTACTCTATTTTATATAAAGATTTTAAGGCTTTTTAAAAATAAAAATAGGTAAGAACTGACAGTGTTTTCAGTCAGTTTTTACTCATAGATGTATGTGACAGACTACTTAAATGGATGGATGAATGGCCAGGGGGTCCTCAATGCAGTGTTACTTAGGAAGGCCTTTGTCATTGTTTCATTCACCAGTTATCTTGTTTCTCCTCCAATTTGGACAGAATTGAAGAGATCCCTATATGCCCTGTTTTCCCAGTTTGGTCACGTGGTAGACATTGTGGCTTTAAAGACCATGAAGATGAGGGGGCAGGCCTTTGTTATATTTAAGGAGCTGGGTTCGTCCACGAATGCTTTGAGGCAGTTACAAGGATTTCCATTTTATGGAAAACCAATGGTAAGTCAGTCCCATTATTTTCAGTTTAATTGAGAAACTAATGGTACTCATTAATGAAATGGTTGATTTGTACATGCCCGCTTGAAACTTGATTATCTTTTTGTAGAAATACAGTAGTTACAGAATTAATTCACTTTTAATTTGTGACATTTCAAATGAGCAGAACCAAAATACATTGAAATGTAGAACATTTTTTTAAAAATGGAAGTACAGGCAATATTCTTAGCTTAAAAAATTTAAAAATTAATAATAACCCAGACAACTTAAAACACCACCTCTGCAAACTTGTAAAAGAACACAGAACAAAAAGGAAATGGAGTCTGAAGTTTCAGAAAATATTATAGTAAAATACTGCGTATCAAGCTGTGTAGTCTAAATAATGATCTATAGAAAAGTCACATTTAAACTCATAGGTTTTATCAGTAACACTGGAACTGAAATAGTTACGTATGGAGAATTTTAAACGCAGGAGTGACATAAGATTCACATTTCACTGTTGAATAAAAATTGGATATATGAAAACACTACACTGTATCCCATGTTTGCATTAATGTATACAGCTATCATTTAATAAAAATAAATAAATAAAACTTGAATTGATATGGGAAAAAAAAAGAATAAAAATTGGATTGTGGAAAGGACAGACGGGAAGTGGGGAAACCAATTAGGAGGCTTTGAGGTAATTCAGAGGTGATAGAGGGTTGGATAAGGGTGTCCATAGAGAGGGAAGCAAGGTGTTGGATATGCTGAGTACACAGTACACAGTAACATGAACTGCTTTTCTTCTGAGATTAGAATGATTTGGGTTAAGTCAAAAGGCCACACTCAGCCTGCTAGCAGTCCACATGTGGCCCTGCGTCACAGGTTCCCCACCCCTGGTAACCTGGTGGAGGATCTGAGTTTCTATTCTAGTTCTGCCATTAACCAACTCCACGTCTGTGGTCAGTTTTACCATCTCTAAAGTGTAAGCAGACTGGATACTCTTTGGTCTAATTCAGGGGTCAGCAAAAACGGTAAAGGACCAGAAAATAAATATTTCAGGCTCTGTGGTCATGTACAGTTCCTTTTACCTCTTATTTTGCTTATATGTGTTTAACAACCAACCCTTTACAATGACATAAAAACTTACAGGATATGCTAAGTAGGCTATGGACAGGACTGGGGCCACAGGCTGTAGTGCAGACCAGTGATCTAATCCCTTCATCTTAGACATGAAGAATCAGGCACAGAAAGGTTAATTGTTCATCCATTGTCATTATGTTATGTTAATACAACTAGTGGCAGCATCAGGACTTGACAGCTAATCTTCCAATACCTACTGTTGTGATTTTTTTTTTTTTTTTTGTATATTGTGAGTAAACAAGTTTCTATAAAGGACCAAATAGTAAACATGTTAGGCTTTGAAAGCCAGATAATCTCTGTTGTAGTCACTCACCCAAATTTACCTTTATAGCAAGAAAAGCAGCCACAGATGGTATGTAAATGAGTGGGTGTGGCTGTGTTCCAATAAGATCTTATTTGTAAGAAAGGGCAGTGTTGGCTGCAGGAGTAGTTGGAGGGCCCCTGTTTTGTACAGTTTAGATCAGGACTGAGGACCTTTTATGTCTTTCAGGGGCCAATTTTCTAAACCTTTATCCAGCTGTCATTTTTCCATCCCATCCCAGCTGCTAGACACCATTTCTGTGAAAAAGCCTATCCCAGAAACTAGGATGGTGCCTACATTCCCTAAATTGGCATTTCCTGAAACCAGCTGATCTCTTAGCAGCATAAAGAAATAGCAAAGTTGAGATTTCGGTTAGCAGGAGCCTAAAACCTTGTTTTAGTTTAGCTCTAAAATTACTTTAACAAGAAGATGCAATTTCTTCCCTTGGAGAGTTTTAGGGCTGTTTTGCTGAGTCAAAATGACAAGTTTACACATGCCTGTTACTTAGATACGGGAAAGGTAAAAATTGCTTGCTGTGTTTAACATAAGCCTCAGCTTGCATCTAAACATCGTTTAAAATCAGAGTGTATTGAAATTATTTGAAGAGGTCCATTCTTTTTCTTCAGGAAGGTAACAGTATTTTCAAATCTCTAGCATTTTGGAAGAGGAGGAATAAAATTCTTTTGAACTGTCTCTATGTTTATTTAGGTGGTTTTAGTTGCTCTTAACCTATTTTTATTTTTTCCAAATGTAGTTTTGAACTTCTGGAGCTATTATGTTTTAACTCCAAAATACCAGATCCGAAATGAACAAAATTTGCAATAACTTGGAACTCAGAACAATGTTACTTTCTGTGATTCAAGGACATTTAGTTATTTAATGCCCAAAATACCTTAGTTAAGTAGAGTCTTCTTTCTAAAGGCATTTGTCATGAAACCTTTGGTATAAATGTAAATCTTGCCCTTCTCTTTCTTTAAGCAGTAGGTTGACTTATCTCCTCTGCATATTTAATCTAGAACAGAATTCTCAACCTGGGTACTTTTGACAGTTGGAACTGAATAATTCTTTGTTGTAGGGGTTGTCCTGTTCATTTTGGGGTGTTAAACAGCATTCCTGGCCTCTGCCCACTAGATTCCAATAGATGACAACCAGTATTGCTTCTAGCTAGTACCAGCTGTCCCCTCGCAGGCAAAGTCACCTCTGGTTGAGAACTTCTGATTTAAGCCAGCTAACTAAGGGCTGTTGATGAGGTCATGTATTCTCACAGGTGAGTGGGTCATAAGGACAAATTTGGTCACTCAAAGCCTGTTCAGGTTTGGGGCAAGGTTGCAGACCCAAGGGAGGTGACAGGGAGTCCTTGGGATCAAGTCGGGAGTTTCTCTGAGCTATCAGCCTGTCTCTTTTTGGTTAGATGATGGTGGCCAGACTAGCAGAGTTGCTTGTAGGGGAAGTACGTCTAGAGGGCTGTGCTACAGTAGCCCAGACCAGCCAGGAAAAGCCTAGGCCCGCGCTCTCCCCCCTTGTTTCCCCAGTGCATTCATCTGTCATCTGTAGCTGAATGAAGTAAAGGAAAAGAAAATTACTCCTGGTTTTGACAAATTGCTTTGTTAATTCACTACTTTAAAATATCTCTTATCTTCAGACCAGATCAAATTTTTGCTATACAAGGCAATTTTAGGTAGTGATCTGTAGGATTATTGTGTTTTGATACAGGTGTGATCAGAAAGGCAGTAATTCTTTCAGTTCCAGGGAAGAAAGTGTTGCTTAGAATGGAAGTTGGACTTTGCATTAGTCACACCCTAGATAGCGGATTAGCTCAGAGCAAAAATATTTGGACAGTTGATTGGTGTTAAGTCTAGCTATGTGGCAATGGATGAAGTGCTGTCCTTGGCTGGTCTGAATGCTTCCGTGTTGCAGGAGGGTGCCTGCCTCTCCTGGTTCTAGTGTAGGGAGTGAGCAAGCAGCCCGGTCTCACTGCCTGTGATGCCATCCTTTTGTTTCCTTTAAAGCTTTTTAAAGTTTCAAGCTGATTCCACTATTAAAGTCATTCCATGTAAAGATAAATTCAAAGGAAAGTCATTCCCGGTCTTCTGTACTTTAACCATTGTAAGTAATAAATTCTATTGGACACCTTCCACTGCTGATTGACACATGTTGACCCTTCCGTTGAAGGTCACAGGTAAGGGGAATACAGCTTTCTACTGCAGTTTTCTCTCTTTTATTAAATGGAGAGAAGCAGTGGTACAGATATTTCAAAGTCCTGCTTTTCCCATATGAAGATGTATGATTTCTCTTCTAATAAACACAATTGAATCTGGCTTTATCTAAGTTGTGATTTATTTCCATTTGGCATTCAGCATAATTTGACAGATTTCCTTAGGGATGTGTTTAAAATTAGCTTGCAGTATATTTGCTTAATGAAATTTGAAATATTAATGACTAACGTAAACAGCCTTCAGCATAATGAGAAGTAATCTATTTTCAAATAATTAAAACAGCGAATCCAGTATGCAAAAACAGATTCAGATATAATATCTAAAATGCGTGGCACTTTTGCTGACAAGGAAAAGAAAAAAGAAAAGAAAAAAGCCAAAACTGTGGAACAGGCTGCAACAACTGCCAACAAAAAACCTGGTCAGGTAAGATAAACAGTGTCCTAGTATTTTTGATGTTAAAATCTTGCTAGATGCTTGTCTCACATGTGATCTTCAAGGCCTATATTTGTGCACAAATGCATGTTTAAAAGTGGAATTTTAGAAGCTGGAATGGCTGAGTTCAAAAATTGCAGTATTGAGAAACAGTGTAAATGATAACATACGCAGATTTGTATTAAGCAGCTTTATTTGAATTTGCAAGGCATTTAATTCTTATTCTCTAAAATATGTTATTATCTGTTGGCTTATTTCTCAAGTTCTACTTATAAATAATACTATAGCTATTATTTTTAATCATGAGCACACCACTCAAAGCTGCTTTCTTTGAACAGTTCAGGAATACAAAGTCTAATTTGAAATACCACATGAAAGTGGAACTGTCATCACAAAGTCTGGATTCAAAGTGATAAGAAATCAGTTTCACTAAGTCTAATGCTTGTATCTAATTGTTTAAAAAAAAAAAAAAACAGTCAGCTCGGCGCCTGTGGCTCAATTGGCTAAGGCACCAGCCACGTACACCTAAGTTGGTGGGTTCCAATCCCCAGCCCGGCCCGCCAAACAACAATGATGGCTGCAACCAAAAAATGGCCGGGCATTGTGGCGGGCGCCTGTGGTCCCAGCTACTTGGGAGGCGGAGGCAGGAGACTGGTGCTTGAGCCCAGGAGTTGGAGGTTGCTATGAGCTGTGATGCCATGGCACTCTACCCAGGGGGATAGCTTGAGGCTCCGTCTCAAAAAAAAAAAAAACAAAACTAGTCCTTGGTTTTTCTCTTGTATAATTTTCCATCATTTTAAAGCTTAGGGGTTAAATTTTGTGATAGTCTTTAAAGTTTAGGGCTAGACTTTTCAAAAGTAAGTGACAAATATGTGAAGCATTTGAGTCAGAGTTAAGATGTAAAATTTTTTTTTTTTTGGTAGAGATAGAGTCTCACTTTATCGCCCTCGGTAGAGTGCTATCTCATCACACAGCTCACAGCAACCTCCAGCTTCTGGGCTTAGGCGATTCTCTTGCCTCAGCCTCCCAAGTAACTGGGACTACAGGCACCTGCCACAGTGCCCGGCTATTTTTTTGTTGCAGTTTAGCCAGGGCTGGGTTTGAACCCACCACCCTCGGTATATGGGGCCGGCACTCTACCCACTGAGCCACAGGTGCTGCCCAAGATGTAAATTTTTAAAATTAAATGGAATAGGGAAGAAATCTGTAGAAATGTTTTTATACATTAGTTGTAATCTGCTGCCTTTGGGGAGGAATTGGAAATTTAAACTGCTTCCTTATTTCTTTTGTTTAGGGAATACCAAATTCAGCTAATACCCAAGGAAATTCAACACCAAATCCTCAGGTAATTTTTATTTATTTATTTCTTACCTTAAAATAAAATTATAAAATTTATAATATTAATATAAAATAACTTGCATGTCTCAAGCCCAAATAATTTTATCTATAAGACATAATGCATTCAGTTGTATGCCACTTTAATATAGTAACTCACTCCTGAGAATATTTTGCTCTTCTTTAAGATGGAGAAAATAAAATCTGACTATTCCTTGCATCCTATAATGAATCAATGGCAGAATCAAAATGCTGGATTTTAAACTCTGTTAGTGCTAGGAGCAGACACCTTTGTTGTGTTTGTTGAAGTGTCTGGATGTTAGACTGAAGCTAAATTCAGCATCCTCCCTGAAAGTGGAAGTAGGCTGATGTCGCTCACCTACAGTTGGTGTGTCACAGGTGTGCCTGCAGGGCTGGGTGGGGGAAGGTATCAGATATCACTGAATCCAAGTCAGGGAGGGCTTTACCTATGACGGGTGAGGTCAGGGCTCTCTTAGACTCACACACTTTGGGCCACTCTGTTTTACAGTTACCCTTGCTTTCCCTTCCTCAGCACAAATATATTTCAGCTTAATTTTTTTAAGCCTGTCTGTACAAATGTTTTGGAAACTCCTACTGAGTCTCCCCACTAAATACCTCACAGAGAAAGCCTCAGTTATGTGCTGATGGTTCCATACTTGCTTCCTTGAATGCTAGAGTCTGGCAACAGTCTTAAATCCTTAGAGTTCTCTGTATCACTGGCCTTTTTCTCCTCTGAATTTAAGTTACTTGGCATTTCTTACAATATTTGCTTTCTTTCTTTGAACTCTTCACCATTTAAGTATACTTCACAAATGCCAGTGTGTAATTCTGTAAACCTTGAACTGTTCATTAATTGTTCTTTATACTGGATCTTTTCTCTTCCAGGACGCTAGCCTGAAGAAAGGCTCTTTTCTTACGTACAGGACCCTTTCCCTGTAGTCCTTCATAGCCTCAGGGTGGGGTATCAAGTAGAGTTTAATAATAGTGTTTGTTGCTACTTATTTGTATGTAACTAGATATTATGCATACCTCATTTACCTTCCAAAAAAGTAAATTAGAAGTCCCTCAAGTAGTGGTTCTTGGTGGTAATTTTTCTAATTACAAATTTGCTTACAGGCTGGGAAGTGTTACAATAACAGTAGTGCAGAGGGATCAAGTATCTGAGCAATGCCTGAGGGTGGTAACCAGCTGTAGGGAGTGACACTGTTGCTTTTTCTAATTTGTTAGGGCCATTCAGTTATGTAATCCAGATTCTTTGATTATGAGTGATCTCTAGGTGCTTAAAATGTAAACATTATTTACTACTGTTAAACACTGAAGACCTTTAGTAAGATTTGTCCTCTTCCTAATTTGGAAGGTCTTGAATTGAATGTCTGCTCTGCTTGGTTATTGTTCAGTTTTTATTTATTTCTCCAGTGTCACTGTTCTCAGCTTTAGCATTAGGTGCAGTCACTGTCACAGCCCGTACAGACTGCAGTGCAGTGCTCTGAAGTTTAGGGTCTCAGCTTTAGCTTTTGGTGCAGTCAGCTGTCACAGCCTGCACAGACTGCAGTGCAGTGCTCTGAAGGTTAGCTTTTCATGGAAGAGCTGAGTGGTTTACAATGCTGTTGATATTTACAAGCTAACTTTGCCTTTTTTTAATAGGTCCCTGATTATCCTCCAAACTATATTTTATTCCTTAATAATTTACCGGAAGAGACTAATGAGATGATGTTATCCATGTTGTTTAATCAGTAAGTTTTTTTCATAAATCTATTTCCAAAAGCCTCCTGATAGGGCAAATAGCACTTCCATGGGTTAAATCCATTTGTTGTGTCACACAGCAGTGATTCTTTACAGGTTCATTGGTTTGGGCTGGGATTAATCATAGGTTGGAGCCAGTCTGCAGATTTAGTAAATTAAATCTAATAAATAAATTTCTTCTAATGTTTGAGTTATTCTAATCGAGATACTGACATAAAAAGCTTTGATATAATACAAAATAGAATTAGTTCACATTATTCCTGCAAACCTTTAATGGTATAAATAATTAATTTTAGGCTCTTCCATCCTATTCAGGATTCTTGGTTAGGCTATAATTACTTTTTCTGGACCAGTATCAGGAAGTTGCTTAATAAATCTTAATACAAGCAGACATTTATGTATTTGAATGTATATATGAATTGTTTTTCTACTTTATAGGTTTCCTGGTTTCAAGGAAGTACGTTTGGTACCTGGGAGGCATGACATTGCTTTTGTTGAATTTGAAAATGACGGGCAGGCTGGAGCTGCCAGGGATGCTTTACAGGGATTCAAGATCACACCTTCCCATGCCATGAAGATCACCTACGCCAAGAAATAACATTTGGGATGGTTATCTTCAAAGGACTTGGTGTTATTTATGGTATTTGTTTTGATAATATTTGGTCATGCCATTTTAATAGTGGGAGGTGGGGGGGTGAGAGTGACATTTTTGTGAAGGACTCAAATTAGTCTATCTTTAGCCTTAGAAAACTGTGAAGTATGAAGGCCTTAATTTTGTACAATAAACTTATTTGAATTCTCCGTATACAGTTCCTTGTTCCTTGCTCCTTGGCCCATTGCCCGGTCATCTTCAGGTATCTGAGGCTCTGTAACAGGATGCTTCTCTAGCATTATTGTAGAGCAGCTAATGATGCAGCAACGTTAAACCATTTTAATGGATGTTAAGGAGAGTTAGATCACAGAAAGTGGTAGATGACATTGTGTTAATGGAAACCGATCATTCTGGATGTTAGACGAAAATGAAACTGAAGCAGCGTCTAAATTTGATCTTTGTATCCTTCAAAGAAATGAACCATATTTTGCTGGTAATGGTCATTCCACAGGTCTTTTCATTCAGCATTTAATTGAATAAAGGCCTTTTAGGAATAACTGTGCTTAATTGTTTTCTGGGAAAACAGAAGGAAAGGGAATGCTATCTTGAAACTGCATTTTATGCTCTTTCCCTCATGAGGTAGGCTTGTTCCTAGGGACTACGCTTGGTTAATGTCTAACCTCTTTGGGGAAAGACCTCCAAAGGAAAGGTCTTACAATCTATAATCTTTTTTTATTAAGACAAATAAGCTGATAGAGTTGCCAGTGCTAATTCTGCTACCTCTTTATAATTTCCAAAGCTCATTTTCTTTAGCTTTTGACGTGTACTTAAAGCTATATCGATTCAGGCTGCTGCTAATAAAACCATAAGTATCTTTAGAAATGGACAGTTTTTGCCAAGTATAGCACATATTAAAGAATAGTAATTTTTCAGCGTTCCTGTTTTAGTATTTCTGTGAGCAAAACTTTATCACAATTTTTCTTGTATACTTGGGGAAAGCCACTTGGATTGGTAACATGATTTGTGTATACATGGAGAAAAGAGAAAAATGGTTTTTTTTCCTAAAACTTGACTCTTCCAAATAACTTTTTAAAACCCATTGTCATGCTCATGTACTTCTGTGAAATAGCAGTCAATTACTAGAAAAAGGACAAAGCTACTCTCTGGATGTAACAGCAGTGTCCGCTGCCATGGAGTCTTCTAACTGCTTAGTCCTGGTTTCTGTCCTGAGCCTGGCCATGCCCTGGGGCCTTGTGTGAGAGGAAATAGAAAGGCTTGGATGGCTGGAGTGGGGTGAGAATGAGGAAGGGGAGAGTAGGAGGAGGGGTTGTGTAGGCCTTTTTACGGACTTACACTCTTGAATGAAAAGGGGGAGTTATTTTAGAGAATTCAAGAAATTGAGCTAGAGTTCACATACAACGAAATCCACCCATTTTAGTGTTCCATTTGATGAGTTTGGGCAACTAATCAGTCATGTAATCATCAGATAGAAGCATTCCATCAACCCCAGAAGTGTTTGCTCTCCCCACCTACAGCCCGAGGCAGCCATTGATCTGCGTTCTAGCGCAATGATTTTGCCCCATCAGGAATGCTTTTGCAGTAACTTCTGTATCGGATGTATCAGCAGTTCCACCAGTGGGTGGACATTGGAGTTCTTACCAATATGGAGCTATTAGGAAAGTGGCAATGAATATTCGTATACCACATACACTGGGTGTGTGTAAACCTAGATTTCAAGCAGAGGAGTGATGTTTGACATTTTATTTTTTAGCACAAGCTCCAATTTGTTTTATAGTCTTACTTTTAAAGACTCATGCCCACTCTTCACCCCAGATCAATTAAATCAGTCTCTAGGGGAGGAACCCAACCTTTTGTTAAGCTCCCTGGGTGATTTCAACATGAGCCAAAGTTAAGAACTAACAAAAGAGATTTCTACCTTTACAAAGTAATGATTATAATAAGCATGTAAGTAATTCTAAGTATATAAATACTCATACAGTTACAATGATTACATCGTTGCTCAAATGGCATTTTTCAAAGACACCACTGCAGAAGATACATCTCCATTTTAAAGTTACAGTCTAATACTACCTTCTGTTTGAGTATTTTACAAATATTTTAGCCTCTGAAAATACTATATCCATCAAAGACCTAAGGACAAATAGTAGGCCCTGGATAAAGTTATTTGTTCTATTTGGTTCGTCCTGGGGCTGTATTTCTCAAACTTCAATGCACAGACTTTAATGAGTCACTTGAGGATCTTGTTAAAAACTAGACTCTGATTTAACATGTCTGGTGTGGGATCTGGAGACTATAAAGAGATGCCACAGTTACTGGTCTGGGGACCATGGTTTGGTGGCAAATGGCAGCTCTCCTAAGGATTTATTCAATGAATCTAATTTGAGGGTGTTATGAATCTCTATCTAAAGCTGGGGACTTTCCCCAGGGGTACAAGTATGTGGGTATCTACACCTAAGCTTACCATGTCAGAGGGATGGTGCATTCCTTCACTGAGTAGCTATTGTGTACTAAGTATCTAGATGCTAACATTAAGAGTGGTGCTATTGTGTACTAAGTATCTAGATGCTAACATTAAGAGTGGTGTACAAGATAGACAAGGAATCCTGTCTTGAGGAGCCTACACTGTAGTGTCAGGAGACTAAACCACCATCAAGTAAAAGAACCAGGGTGTCAGAGAGTGGCCTGTGCCATAGGGCAGTGTGCCATGGTCACCTGACACAGACATGGGGCCCGGGGAATGCAGGAGTGACTCCATCAAAATGGACTCTGGAGGCGTCTGGCCAGAAGCCTGGAGGGAAAGACCACAGGCTATAAGCTTAGCTGGCCAGAATTGGAAGAGTTTACATTTTCAAAAGACAGAGAGGAACCAGTATGGGAGACATAGCAGACCAGGGAGAGAGACAGGAGGTGAAATTCAAGAGGTAGAGCTGCCAGACCAGCTGCTTCCACCATCTGCACTTGCCCAAACATACCCTTGACCCCTGAAGGAGCTGTAGCCTGCATTTTAAGAACTCTAGACCAAGAAGGAAATTTAGGAACTAAAGGGGGAAAATGTTATTTAGGGATTAAAGGCTCATGGAACACACCTTAAAATCCAGAGAAAGGAGGTAAGAAAGCTGGGGACAGAGTCCTCCCTGGATCCCCAGGGGACTCCCTGTGTTGAGTGGAGCTGCCAGGCACGAAAGCCTGCTGACGGAGTGCAAGTTCAAATGCCTATTTGTGAGCACAACTTCACCAAGCAGCCTCCAGTCTCCATCCTGTCTCCCACTGCAGAATGCTAGGGCATCCCAGGACCTCCAGGAGGCTTTCAGAAGGCTCAGCACCCCATTACTTTATTTCTCTACCTGAAAATGTTCCATAATGGCTTCAAGTTAGCATTAATCCTGTTTGCTAAGTTGTGATCATTTGGGGGTGGCTTTATTTACCATTTCATCTGCTCTAGGGGCTGTGTACAGAGTGCCAATCTGAGTTTACACCATCTATTTCTTACAGTGTTTCGCAAACGGCAATTGTCTTTTAACTCTCCCATGTCCAGGGCTGGTTTGAGCCTGGAACAGTCTGTCAAACAGCTGCCCCACCAGGATTAAGAAGATTTAATCAACGCTTTAGTTTTCCCAGAAATACTCTCAGACTCCTCGATTTACAGAAAGGAAAAATGCACAGGCATTCTGCTTTCAAAAATAATTTCTAATTCATCCTTTCCTCGAAGTGAAGCAGTGAATAAAGGATTGATTCTAGGTGGTCAATTCTAATTTGACAGCAGTGAATGGAAACAGCACTGGTCAGCAATCCCTCTGGGTCACCTTTAGATAGGGCAGTTAACAGAGGCTGCTTTGGCCTCTGCTGGGCCTCAGTTTCCTCATCTATAATAAAGGAAATTAATAAAGCAGGCTTCCAAATCAGGACCAGCTATATAAAAAGATCCTCCCTAAAAATAGTACACACACACAACACACAAGAGCACACACAAAAAACAAAGCTCTCACATACACAGAGAAGCACACAAACAAGACTATCACACAAACATACACACATGCACAGATGCTCATACACTCACGACAAACACGCTTTTTATTATACCGTAAGAATGTTTTGCTTTACCAGTTTATTCCTTGGAAAGCAGTTTTGCACAAAATTATTGAGTAAGTTGAATTCTTGCCCCTCATTCTGTGATACCACATTTGTGGGTGGAGGGAGGAGGCACCTCTCTGAATCCACTTCATTTACAAAGGCAGAGAGGGCGTTCTGACCAGGGTTTCTATGCTGGAAACAACCCCGGGGGAGGGCCACCTTGTGAGAGAGGTGCCAGCATCAAGCATCTTACAAAAATCAGCAACTTATCATCGGTCTCTTCTCATAGAAAGTAAGCCCTATCGACGCAGTGCCCTGTCTTTGGTGTCTAGAACAGCGCTTGGTGGGTAGCAGGTGCTTTGTCAGTATTTGTTGAGTGGATGGAGCCAGGTACTGGCACTTCAGATTTGGTGCTTCTGGCAGTGCCCCTCTCTCCACGTGAAAGGTGCCGGGAAGCAGGGGGCTGGAGGTAACAGGAACGTCTAACTTTACTCCCTTCTCTACAATCCACCACCCATGAGCATTTGAGACTGAATTGCAGAAGTCTCAGAGAAAGGATATCGGGGAGAGATTGTCCCATTTTTCACACACCACCTATCACTTTCCCACTGGTAGGCTCTGCATGTGAGTCCATCTCGTGCCTAAGACAGGTGTGACTTCTAAGAATCCTATCAGGATTTGTAAACACAAGAATCCTTTATTTATCTATTATGTAAATCCAGATTTCTATTAATTGGATTTGTTTAAATCAAAATCATCTGTACCTAAGGTATAGCTCTCATGTTTCCAACAGATTCCTACAGTTAGCACAAATGCTGCGGGAATGTGAGAGCTGAACTAAAAGCTAAAAAACAAAAATGGCTTAAAATTCTCATAGTCCTCTCCATAGCGCCAGGTGTAGTGGCTCACGCCTGTAATCCTAGCACTCTGGGAGACCGAGGCCGGTGGATTGGCTGAGCTCACAGGTTGGAGACCAGCCTGAGCCAGAGCTGGTCTGGTCTCTAAAAAATAGCTGGGTGATATGGCGGGCACCTGTAGTCCCAGCTACTTGGGATGCTGAGGCAAGAGAATCACTTGAGAATCACTTGCTGTGAGCTGTGACTCCTCAGCACTCTTCTGAGGGTGACAAAGTGAGACTCTGACTCCAAGAAAAAAAATAAAAATCCTCTCAATAATGCCTGGCTGATTGAAGCAACAGACCTCGGCTAATATGGCTTTCACAATGGTAGACCACTTGGGGTGTTGGGTAATTTGTGTGTAAAAAAACCAAGTATGAGCTGAGTAGCCCCTGAAGCCCAAGCAGCCCGTTATGAAAGCAGAAGGGCGGGAGACCCTTCCTATTGGCTGGGGTAGGTACCCAGAAGGCTGGCGGTCACATAAAAGGCAGGACCCACTGCAGTCAGTCCCCACCTCCAGTCCCAGGGTGCAAGCCAAAGCAGCAAAAAAGGAAGATGGCCAGAACACTGGCTTTTTCCCTCCTGGGTTTTGTGGTCGTATGTGCTGTGCATGGAATATTTATGGACAGACTTTCTTCCAAGAAGCTCTGTGCAGATGACGACTGTGTCTGTAAGGACTTTTTCATGCTTTTCATTATCTATTATAATTGCAAATATAATTGAAATATATAATTAAAAACATATCCACTGACAGTATAAAATCGAATTGTACTTTGAAGTCAGTCTTCTGCAGTGTGTGCATTATTAGCTTGGTCTCCCCCGGCCTGTACGCTGGGGTCTCACTGGGGAGAGTTCACTTGGCTTAAGCTTGGCTGCAGCTTTAATAGCCAACTGTTCTTAAATTGACTCCAGCTGTAAACTGGGAGGGTCCAGGCACTCTGATTTCCTGGTTTTTCTAACATACTTTGCGTTTTTACTGTTATAAAATTCAGGAGCCTAAAATGTGGTCATTTCTATTTTTTTTTTCCTTCCAGATACTATTTCTCTGGCTAGAGCTCAAGAAGATTATAACGCCCCAGACTGTAGATTCATTAACGTGAGAAAAGGGCAGCAGATCTATGTTTACTCAAAGCTGGTAAAAGAAAATGAAGCTGGAGAATTTTGGGCTGGCAGTGTAAGATAAGATAATTAAAATAGACGCCTGTTGACACAGTACCCCTAATTGTTCCTTGATTTGCAACCTTCATTCCAGGCTAAGGCTTAAAACTAACAATTAAGAATGAAGCAGAGATTGTAGGTGGAAATGCAGAGATTCCGTATATTTGCTGTTATTGGATTTTAAAGAAATAAAGATAACTTCAGAACAAAACCAAACGTAGGTTAACAATGTTTTGGCAATAGTCAAACATACGGAGGCTTCATCAATCTAAAGTTTAAGTCTCATTCAGAAACGTCTGAAGAGATTTGCCAAGTAGAAGGCACGTGTGTTGGCAGTCAGTCTAAGCTTCGGCATTCTTTTTGGAAAGTTTTGCACCCTCTTTAATTCCAAAGAATCTGCTTTCTTCAGTTCAAACACCCAGGGATGAACGGTGGGGAGGATGAAGTATAGTTGATTTTCTGTTCTTATCTGCAGCCCCAAAGGGTGGTTCTAAAGTAATGCAGGATTAAAGTTAAATTAATTCAAGTATCCATTCATTTGAATTGTTAAAATCTAAGAAACACATGTTCTTCTTTTTTTTTTGAGACTCACTCTGTTGCTGTGGGTATAGTACTATGGTGTCATAGCTCACAGCAACCTCAAACTTTTGGACTCAAGTGATCCTCTTGCCTCAGTCTCCCTAGTAGTTCGGACTACAGGCTCCCTCCACGATGTCGGCTAGTTTTCCTAGGCTGGTCTCTAACTCCTGAGTTCAAGGAATCCACCCAGCTCATACTCCCAGAGTGCCAGGATTACAGGCATGAGCCACTGCACCTGGCCCACGTGTTCTTTAAAAGCATTTCTAGTACTGGCTTTAAAAAAAAAGTCACTTTCTTATTTATTTATGAATTTCAAAAAGATTTCAGGCAACTCGCAATATTGCATGAAATAGAGTCACACTAGAGTAGTGAGTTGAGTGAGATCAGGCCAAGACAGATCAGACCCACAGCTCCTGGGGGTCAGCTTAGTGCCATGAGTGAACTTCACATTTGGCTCTGAGCCTCCTGGAGCTCAGTGCAAGGGAGGTGCAGACAGCTATATAATTCTTATTATCTGCAGAAATGCCTGAGAGTTTATCAGGAGACTCTCAAATCAGCTTCCCCCTGACCCCTACTCTTCTGGGCACTCAGGTCTATGGTGATGACCAGGACGAGATGGGAATCGTGGGTTATTTCCCCAGCAACTTGGTCAAGGAGCAACATGTGTATCAGGAAGCCACCAAGGAAGTTCCCACCACGGTAAGGATCTCAGAGACGACCAGAAAAGGATGGAGATTCTGAGTCTCATAGGCTGGTGTTAAAGATGCATCATGCTTACAATATAGAATTTAGAAGATTTGTAGACCCAAACTCCAACATCCAGTGGAGACCCTTCTGAGATAGTGAAGATGGGGGACCAACCACTGTCAGTGGTAAAGGATGAGTGAACTTTCTCTATACAACCCCCTCTTATTTTATCTCATAATTCTTTTGTTTCACCATTTTTTCCTTTTTTTAACTTTACTTTTCTCAGCTTTATTGAAGTATATTGACAAGTAAAAATCACACGTATTTCAAGTGTACAAATGATGTTTTGATAGATATGTACATTGTGAAATGATTGTCACAACCAAGCAAGTCAACATAGTCATCACCATGTGTGTGTGTGTGTGTGTGTGGACAGCATTTAACATCTACCCACTCAGCGAATTTCAGGTATTCCATACAGGGCCCTTTTTGTTTGAGATGGAAGTTATCCTCAAAAGGAGTTCATGTCGCAAGAAAAGAAATCAAAATGCTTTTAACTGACTCTTACTGATGGTTTACACTTACTTGCTTTAAGGACAGGCTGGGGAAAAACTTAGCACCTATTTTGATTTTATATTCTAGAAAAATCTTTAAATGTCTCATTTTGTGGTAGATAGGCTCTATTTATGTATAAGAGATATCGTGCTCTTCCCAATGCCCTGAGGTCCTGTAAGCTCAGGACAGAAATAAAAGATCCTTCCTGAGCTCCTTTGGCAGAAGCTTGCTTTGAAGTGATTCTCCTGGAGCTAATTGCCCTGCTTCAAACATCACCCAGTCTTCATAAATGGGACTCACTTGTCATCGCTTCTTAGCATACAGCTTAAATCTGTCGAATAACCACAAATTAAAAGTTTATTCGAGGACCTTCATTTTAAGTAGTTTTTGACTTACAGTGATAATTATCTCAGACTCTTTGGAGGTCAACCTTTACTTATTTTAAATCTGAATTTCTATTTGACTAAATATGATTTTAAATAAAGAATCTAAATCTGTCTTCTGGCCCAGTCTGCTCAGTTAAAAAAATACATTATACAATATATGTATTTTGCTTTTGTTTTTGTTTTCAGGATATTGACTTCTTCTGTGAATAAGAAATTACTTAAAACTGCAGACAGAAAGAAAACACCAAAAATAAAGAAAAAAAGCCCAAATAACCCCCAAACACATGTCTTAATTTTCTGACTGTTGTGTCAAGCATTTGTTATCTCTTCAGAGTTGGAGATGATGAAAGAGGATTTTCAACTCGGTCTTGGTTCCTGCTGGCCTGGGCTTCCCACATGCTGGAGCATGGGAGACATTGGACTGAAATGCATACCTTGAGACAGAGAATTATTTTTCAATGGGGGTATATACAAAACAGGGTGTATTTGTAGTTATTCCTAATAGGAATTCTCAGCTCTTTGACTCCCTGTCTGTAAGCTTCTGGTTCATAGGTCTTCCCTTTGGACACACTATTTTCTACTTATTTGTCTTCTGGTCAATTGGAGTATTAATAATGTATCTAAAGGGGCATATCATCAAAGAATATGCTATCATTTTTGTTGTTTTTAATATTTGATGCCTTTGGAAGGTGGAGCTGTTAGGGGAAGAAAAATGCTTTTGGAACCCACAGACGCTTGCTTGGACGGTGTCTCTAAATCTCTTTTAGAAAAGTCTCAAAAGGACTCTGTTTGAATAACTTTACCTTCTAAGTGATCAATTTGCCTCTCTCTGGGTTTAAATAAGTGTGTGTATATATAACAGGGGAAGGCAGTTTATGGAACAGTTTCCCTTAATATACACACTCCCTGGAGGGTGCTTTTCAAGCTTTGAGTCATCAAAAGACACAACAAGAAAGGTCTGTGGGTTATTTTCTTTGCTTCTCTTTCAACTCTGAATTTCCTTTTCCTGTGCAAATTCCTTCAGTCTGGTGTGATGTATCAAGAAATCCACCCAGGGGAAGCAGGATGGTGGTCCTGATGGGCCCTGCAGTTATTCTATATTTAGCTGGAAATCTGCTTTGATTGTGTCGTTAATGTAATTCTTTTGATGTAGTCTTGAGTTTTTGTTTGTTTACATGTAATTAAAATGTCTGTACTATACTCAAAATAACTTCACAAGTTCCGAGCTTTATTTTTTAGATTTTTCATGTGAGGGTATAAAAGTTTGGGGGACCTGGGAGTGGGGTTTGTTTTACAGTTGTTGGTGGTCTGGATGTCCAGCAGGAACAAAGAAAAGGGCATGTAGGGCCAGCCAGAGACTTGGGCCCCCACATCATGTTTTAGCTGCGTCCATCGTGACTTTGGGTGAATATCTTTTTACCAAATTCTACGGAGGTCAGTCAAGTAAAATGGCACCAAGAAGCAAAGCCAAACAGAACACCCGCAGTTCACGTGTCCCAGCCTCACCCAAATACACCAAGTACGAGGTATTTACTTTGGTTCTGCTTCTAATCTGCCTCACACGTGCTGCTCTCCCCCTTCCAAGCCTCCCGGCACCCCCATGGCACCCAGCTGTCTGGCTCAGGACTCCAGCTTCACTCCTTTTGGGGTCTCCCCAGTGGAAGTCCCTCCCACCCCGGTCAGATCCCACCCACTAGGACTGGGAGGTCCTTGACTGATTCCAGTCTCTTGGTGGCCCATCTGCATTAAAAGACTTATAAGACTTGAAACATCACCACCATCCTCTGAAAATGTGAAGGGTCACCCTGGCTGGCACCTGGGCTCTGGATAGATCTCTGTCCCCTGCATGTCACCTGGTCAGAACATGCAATTTTTTTTTTTAGACAGAGCCTCAAGCTGTCCCCCTGGGTAGAGTGCCATGGCATCACAGCTCACAGCAACCTCCAACTCCTGGGTTCAAGCGAGTCTCCTGTCTCAGCCTCCCAAGCAGCTGGAACCACAGGTGCCCACCACAATGCCCGGCTATTTTTTGGTTGCAGCCATCATTATTGTTTGGCGGGACGCAACTGGATTCGAACCTGCCACCTTAGGTGTATGTGGCTGGCGCCTTAGCCACTTGAGCCATAGGCACCAAGCCAGAACATGCAATTTTAACAAGATCCCTGGGGATTCTTATTTGTGCACCTTAAAGACTGAGAAATACCAACTGTAGTTCCCTCCTCTCATTGTGCAGGTACAGAAATACACAAGGTGCTAGAGAATCTGGGAAAGGAAGCAACTGTCCCACAGTTGCGATGTTCCTGTCAGTTCTTTCCCCACCATCTCATAGGCTCAGCTGTGGCTCTCCTGTGAGCTCTACCCAGAGAGAAGGAGACACTGAGTGATGCCAGACTGAGAGTTTGGGGGAAAATGAGGCCTTTTGGGGCCACTTCCCAGTTGAGGAATCTTTCTTCTTCCTTTTCCACTAAGACCAAAGACCTGTGAGCACCTCTAAGAGGAGCCAGGCCTGTAATCCTAACACTCTGGGAGGCCCGGGTGGGCAGATTGCTTGTGCTCAGGAGTTTGAGAACAGTCTAAGCAAGACTGAGACCCTGTCTCTACTGAAAATAGAAAAATTAGCTGGGAATTACTCGGGAGGCTGAGGCAAGAGTCGCCTAAGCCCAGGAGCTGGAGGCTGCTATGAGCTGTAACGCCACAGCACTCTACCGAGGGCAACAAAGTGAGACTCTGTCTCTAAAAAAAAAAATAGTAATCAAGAAAAATTAGCTGGGCATTGTGGTGGGTGTCTCCCTAGCTACTTGGGAGGCTAAGGCAGGAGGATCACTTGAACCCATGAGTTTGAGGTTGCTGTCAGCTGGGTTGACACCATGGCACTCTACCTAGGGGACAGAATGAGACTGTCTCAAAAAAATCAAAGCCTGGTGAGCCAGGAATCTAATCTGGTTAGGCTTCCTTGATAGGCCAAGGTAAGTGACATGTGTCTCTCTTTCTTTCCCTTAAATAAATATACATTTTAAGCTGCCCACCTTTTTTGCTCTAGTCTCTTGATCATGTACCGGTTAGTTGGTTACCTGAATACCTGCAACCCAGCTCCATCCTGGAGAGCCTCTGGTAATTCAAACTCATTCTGTTTTAGCCGCGTTACACTGAGAAGCTCCAGAGTCTCACTCACCTTTTCTGGTTTTATGTACTTCAGATCTTCCTGACCCTCAGATGACCAAAGACTGATCAAAAAAGATTCAACAGACCAGGGAAGTAGCTGTCTTTGGTTCTGTGAGACAGTTAATTCAGTTTAGGAAGGGTTAAAGTTTACTGTGCGACCCTACTGCCTCCTGTGGGAGGGAGGGAAACAAGATAGTCAGTCCTCCACCTCCACCCCGCTGACTGTAGGGAGTAAGATTTCCACCTAGGGAAGAATTAAGAACCAACACAGGGAGTAGGGTACCGGTGCCATATACTGGGGGTGGCAAGTTCAAGCCCGGCCTTGGCCAAAACTGCAAAAAAAAAAAGAACCAACACAGGGCAGAGGATGTGGGCAGAGAAGGAAGGCAGGGAGGTTTCATGAGCCAAGTCAGGGCAAGTGGCAGACTTTGCCTGGAGCAAGAAGAGGCGCCCAGCACAGGTGAGATAAGCAGAGAAACTGATCAGAGGTGGGAGGCATGACACCATGGCACTCTACTCATGGGGATAGAATGAGACTGTCTCAAAAAAGTCAAAGCCTGGTGAGCTGGGAATCTAATCTTGTAGGCTTCCTTGATAGGCCAAGCTATGGCACATGCTGGAAGGCAACGAGATGAAATCATGTTTAAAGGAGATGTGTTGGGTGGTACTGGTGGCTCAGAAAAGTCAGGAGATCATAAAAGAACACAAGACATCTTAGAGCTTTACAATAACTGGGCTTCCGTTTCCTAGCTGTGTGAGCTTGGGTAAGGTTCCGTCCTCAGTGAGCCTCCATTTTCTTGACTATAAATGAGGCTAACAACGCCTTATTTGCTGGGTTGTTATGAGGATCAAATACAACATGTGCATAGGCCTGGAAATCGTGGGCCCATAGTGGCAGCCACCATTATTTGGCCTTTTAGGGCTGGGTGAAAAATTACCTCCCTCTCCCTCAAGAGTCGCTGCTATAATCATCACAGATACATCACAGCAAGAGATTGCAGTTACTGATTCAGACTATCTGGAATTTCTAAATCAAGGATATTTGCAACACTTTTATAACCCACACATGTTTGTAGTTTCTTTCTTTCTTTCTTTCTTTTTTTTTTTTTTTTAACAAAATCACCTGAAATTACCTACAATATCCCAATCATTCCACTAGCAATGGATGTGGAATGGATGTGACATGATGTGGAATGGATAATAAGCATATTTTTGATTTGATGTCCCAGTTCTGGCCATAGCCTTTTTGTTTTTAGAGACAGTCTTTCTGTCACCCAGGCTAGAGTGCATTCAGTGTCATCAGCCTTGCTCTCAGCAGCCTCAAACCCTTAGGCTCCAGTGATCCTCCTGCCTCAGCCTCCCAAGTAGCTGGGACTATAGGTATCCGGCACCAGCTAGATTTTCTATCCAGCTAGATTTTCTATTTTTAGTAGAGACAGGGTCTTGCTTTTGCTCTGACTGGTCTCAAACTCAAGGGATCCTCTGCATTGGCTTCACAGAGTGCTAGGATTATAGGCGTGAGCCACTCACTGCTGCTGGCCTTGGCCACAGCTCTTTATCAACACCAACACTGAGGGGCTCCACACTTTATAAGGATCAACGTATTACGTTCTCTGTATTATTTGCATATCTTTGAGTCCTGCAGCCAGATGTGTGGTTGCATATAAACTAATTACATAGAGGCTGAACAAAGCAGGCTTGTCTTGTATGCATATGGCCATCACAGCAAGATACGAACAGCACCACCTCTGGGGAAACCAATCTCAAAAAGGAGTAAGAATGTGAGCACCTTAAGCTTTAAACAGTGTTTTTCAACCCTTTTTTATCTCACAGCACACTTGAACCTATAGTTAAACTTCCACAGCACTCTTTAAATTATGTTGATCAAAAAAAAAAAAGAGTAAAAAAAGAACACTTACTGTGCTTTGAATTTTTTCAAAAATATTTAAATTAATGATCTTTAAAATTTTTCACAGCACACCTAAGCTCTGCTTGTGTGCCTTGACACATGGATTGAAAAATCACTCTTTTAACAGCTGGGTGACACTTGCTACCAGTACATGGATACATAACATGTATCATGGATACACATGGATCGTGGATCATAACGTGGATACATAACGTGTATCATGGATACATGTGGATCGTGGATCGTAACGTGGATACATAACGTCCTTCTGCTCATTCCATGCTAGAAATCCAAGTTTCCAGCTGGACATTTTGAACCTCATTCTGGTGAAAGCCTTGTGCACAAGCCAAAGCACAGTGCCAGGCTGTGTGACCACCAAGAAGAGAAAACACCTCCATGGGCCACAGCAGGTGCCATCTGGAGATTGACATACTGTGGCATCTACTCATCCAAAAAATGATGCGTGGGTGTGGAATGCACACTAATGAGAAATTCATTTTGGGTTGATGATTAGGTTGCATGATTTTATATTGGCTACACCTTTCCTTATGTGAAATGGTCCCATAATAAACACAAGTGATTTGAATAGGCTCTCTGTGATTGGTTCCACTATATTAAGTCACAGTCAGTGCAACGCATGTGCTGGGGATCATTGAGGGTCTCACAGATCATTTGTAGGGAATAATGGCTCAGCCTTCTTTTGTTTGTGGGACCACATCATGTCACCTAACCTCTTGCTTCTCAATTCACTCATGCGTGGGGATGATGATGCCTTTGGGAGTAATAATAGCTAACCTTGGGAGTAATTATGAGGATGTGACTATATGTGATATCAGCACAAAGCACAGGACCCAGCAGCTGTGTTATAAATGGTAGTGGAATTAGATTACAAAAAAGAGGTTTTTAAAATATCTTAAAACCTTCAAGAACTGCATGCTTTTTTTTTTTTTTTGAGACAGAACCTCAAGCTATTGCCCTGGATAGAGTGCTATGGCATCACAGCACACAGCAACCTCCAACTCCTGGGCTCAAGCGATTCTCCTGCCTCTGCCTCCCAAGTAGCTGGGACTACAGGCACCTGTCACAACACCCCACTATTTTTTGGTTGCAGCCATCATTGCTGTTTGGTGGGCCCAGGCTGGATTTGAACCTGCCACCTTAAGTGTATGTGGCTGGTGCCTTAGCCACTCGAGCCACAGGCACCGAGCCAGAACTACATGCTTTTAAAAAGTGAATTAAAAATGTATTTTGAGCATGAATTATTTTCCAGAACATTCTTGTTTTTCTTCATAGTTTTTTTCTTGAGGTTTTCTGTCATGTGTGTTGTGACTATTTAGCACAACACACACACACACACACACACACACACATTCGAGCTTTACAGACGTTATTCTTTTTTTTTAGACAGAGTCCCATTTTGTCACCCTGAGTAGAGTGCCGTGGCGTCACACAGCACACAGCAACCTCCAATTCCTGGGCGTAGGCAATTCTCTTGCCTCAGCCTCCCGAGTAGCTGGGACTACAACAGATGTTATTCTTAAGGTCTGGGGTGACACATCTTTCCTGCCTTCATTATCGGGGAAGTGTCTCTGGTGCTCTGTCAAAGAGATATTTTTTAAAAACCAACGCAAAAGAGAACATACTAGGAAGGTATGGTTCCCTTATAAGCCCTTCCCTTCTTCTCCCTCCCTCTCCCCCTCCTGGAATGAATAATGTTGCCAATGGCAGGAGGCCGTCCTGACTCCCCCTGCATTCCAACATGCAGCCAGTAGTGACATCACTTGACTTTGTGACGTCATCTGACTTCAAGCTGTCCCTGTGAGCACTTGTCCTTGGAATGACTAATTAAATGGCCAGGGATTCTTTTGAGTAAATCCGTTAGTCCTGCAGAACCTATGAACACTGACCTAATTAGTTGGCCTGCACCTCTCTGCAGGATATTTCATTTCTAGGACATGGGCTGTTGACTCCCTGCGTTGGCTACTTCCTGGGAACAAACACTCAGCAAATGGCCATGACAGGCAATTTAAGGCAGGGCTCTGAGTACCTGCTGGAGCCTGCAAGCTCACCGTGAAGATCAGGTGGCACATTGCTGCTGTCACAGTGTCCCTTTTGTTAAAAGTTATGTCTCTTTTTCAAGGGTCAGGTGGTTGAGATGGCTGCTTTTGTTTCCGGCAAAGCTGTATGAGGCAAATTGGAAATCAGAATCCCCACCAGATATTAAGATTAGAAATTTATCCTTTGAATTCTTGACCATGAATTCATAAGCCTCTTTCTGAACCAGGCCTAGCAAGGAGTTTTCAGACTCACCTTGTGAAATGGAGTAACTGAAGTAATTGTTGGAATTGTCAGGCCTCGGGTCAACTTCTGCCAGAAACATCTGAGTTACTGCGGTTTCCCCCAGACCCTCCCTTCTGACCCCAAACTGCTTCTGTGAAGACACAGTTTGTGTGAAAAATATTTGAGTCATAGGCAACTTAATTCTTTGTTCACAATGTGACTAACTCACCAGCAGTTTTCATGCAGTAACAGTTTAGAGAACCCTGGCGTATTTCCTGAAGTCGGGGAGAATGGTGACCCTCAGAGTGCCGGCCCCCTCTGTGTCCCCTGCTCTTGACCTTCCAGGAAGGTGACCTGGCATTTGCTTTTTATGTTTATTGGCTGTGGGGATGTGTGTGCCCTCGTGGATCAGATTCAATACGGAGAAATGTTAAGTTCATTCCTGTAGTATTTAAGCAAATCTCTGGAGAGGTTGGGTATTTCAGCTGTGAGTGGAAAGGAGAAATAGGAGCAAGCACTGGGAAGAAAATCTCATTTCTGAGACAATAAACCTCATTTCTCTGAAAGTGCTGGCAAAAAAATAGGAGGAGAAGAAATTGCTCAAGCTAATAATATTCCTTGTTTTATCCTTGAAATACAATTTTTCACCACATAAAGGCCTTCTAACGTCTTTTCAACTGTATCACTTACAAAAACCATGTTGTATCAGTAATTTAATCAGAAAATTGTATATTTATTGATCCATAAGCTTTATATACTCTCCCCGTATAATCTAGCCCATTATTAACCAAGACAGAGAACCTCCTCAACTCCTGATTTAAATTTTTTTTTAAATGGAAATTACTTTTCTGTCACATGTGAGCAATTGCTTTGGTCACTTTCTCGAGGGCATGCTATGCTAGTCAGCACGTTTGGGGGGTACAGGATGAGCCCCCCCACCTCCTGCACAGCTCATCTCCTCTCCTACTTCCTCTGTTCCCTGTTTCTGCCTGGGACCTTTTTCTGGCCAAGAATCCGTTGAGATGGGAATGCTAATTTATTCCAGCAATGCTGTGTCAAGCTGGGAAAAAAAATGTGGATGCTGGCTGGCTTGTAGATTTCTACAAAGCAAAGCTGGAAACCCTGAGTCATGGACAGGTTTTCACCCAGGCGTCTCCCCAGTCCCCTCGCTGGGCCCTCAGTCCCTTCTGTGCGTTCTCTTCTGGCTCTCTCTTCTCCCCTCCCCTGTGACTCCAAAGTGACTTAAAGGCCTTTTTTATCTGCTATCAGTTATTATTCTTAGAGCTGCCACAATGGATTAGCAGACAGCTTAAGCCCTGACTCCCGGGAGCCGAAGTAGACACGCTGGTTCCTGGGAACCAGCTTCAGCCAAGGCTCCAAGGGCAGTGGACGGGAGGGAAGAGGTCAGGAAGCCTGCAGAGACCCGGGAACAGGCTGGAAATGCTGGTGTGCTCTGCAGGAACGGCTGAAGTCACTCTGAGGAACATGTGTCCCCAAACCCCACAGATACCGAAGCAGCCGAAAAGGGGGGTAGGGAGGGAATTAACGCTCTGCAGCGCTAGTTATAAGCAGCCTCTTGGTTGGGGCAGGGTCCCCATTCACAGACTGTGGGGGTGAAGATCTATGTGCAGTGATTTACCAAAGAAATGGCTCCCAGGGAAACAGGGCTAGGTGACAGAGGCTGCAGGACAGGGAAGAGGAGGGAGCCCAGGCAGGCTTCCATCTCAGGCATCTCCATCCTAAAGATGGGGTGCAGGCTTCTGCCTGATCCCACAGGGGACTCCAGAGTCGCCAGGACGCAAGTCTGGGAAGCTGAGCCTCTGCTGGCCTGCGGGTCCCACGTGAAAGGCTGTAGTGAGGGCGCCCTTTCCTGGCAGCTCATTAGACAAAGTGGTCTCAAGGCAGCCGCAGGCGCTGGTTATTGGAAACCAAGGCCGCCGAGGGAGGTGGGTAAAACACCCCCACGGCACCCCAGGATGTCGGGGTGTCGCAGGAGTCTGCCTGCTACGCCAGCCCTAAGTGAGGCGCTTTTCATTTCACTGCGTCTTCGCGCAGTCGGGTCCCGGCTACATCCTCTGTGAGTCGAGGGGCTAATCTAGCCTCAAATTTCCTTCTTGATTTTCTTCTGCGGACCCAGAAACTTTGCAAAGCGCAAGTGACACTCTTTGGTGGGACTCGGGCGCCCTCCAGTGGCTGGTCTGGGATCCGGGCTTCGGAGAGGCGTTTCGGAGCCGGAGTCTGCGGTCCAGGGAGCCCGCGGCGCTCGGGAGCGCGCAGAATCCTCGCGGTCAGGGCCGCAGTCTCAGAGGGACCCTCCACACCGGCCCCTCGCGCCGAGCACACCCAGGTGCTCTGTGAATAGCCCCTTCCTGCTGACCTTCTAAGCAGTCTGACTGACGTGAAAAGTCACACATCAGAGGGAAGCTGACATTTCACTTTCCGACCAGTTTGCGTGTTTGCTTTGATTTGGAGCCCTGCAGAGTTTATAGATTTGTTTTAGTTGATACAATCCATTTATAGAAAAGCAGCCAAATAGCACCTGAGCGAGGAATAGGAACTTTTCTAGAAAACAATTAACACAACCTCTCGCCTCCTCCGAGAGTGTCAGTGGTGGCTGAAGCCTGCCGAGTGTGATTAAAGTAAATCCGGGGTCTAATTTATCTAACTGGGTGGCTCTCCCGGGGCTATTTTGACACCCCACCCCCCACCAACCCCTGCCCTCGGGGACATTAGGTGATTTCCGGAGACGTTTTTGATAGTCACCACTGGAGGGGGCACAGGTGGCATCTAGTGGTGAGGCCAGGGAGGGTGCTAACCAGCTAACCACGTTACAAAGAATAATCCAGACCCCGTGTCGGGGTGCCAGAATTGAGACATCCCACTCTAAGAGGTAATGATTAATCACAGGTCAATTTTGGAAGAATGACAAACTGGAAGAAGAATGAAGCGATTAGCCGGCTGTGTGTTTTCTGAGTCCAATCTGGGTGTATTCGGTAATGAGCCATGAGGTAGGGCCGGTACTTGAGAAATCGGTCCGTGCAGGCTCTCCTGGCACGTCCCAGCGCACTGCCCCGGCCGTTGGCACAGACAGACCAGACCCTCCATTCTGCACTTGGCTTGCTGCGAATGAGCGCGGCAACCCCTCCTTCAGGATGCTGAACACGTTCCCTCTGCTTCACGCCGAGTCGCACACACCCTCACTCCCGACTTCACATTTCACCGGACGCCCTTCACCAGTTCCGGGAGGCTGCGGTGTGAAGGGCCAACACCGGGTGGGGGCTGAAGGCTTATTTCCATTTCTTCTGGGGCTGTTCTTCGTCTCCCCTGGAGGATTGTTTAATTGCTTTCAAACAGCTATCTTGTCCCAGCTTCACAGCTTCTTCCCAAAGATGATTACAACGTCCTATTATTTTTCCAAGTAAAAATAGCACCTCCTTCCCCCTCTCTAATGTATGCACTGTTGATTTCAATAGCAACAGCCGTCTCCACCCCACATGGACCGCTCTTTTCCTTTATTTCCCCCTCCTTTGCTATTGTCATCCCGTTTAACCTTTCTGGGCAAGCTTCCTGGGCACATAATCATAACTATAGACTCCGTATTTGTGGATACAATTAAAATTTAAACACTGTGCCTTTAGCCCAGTGTTGACACTTCCCGTGGCTCTGAAAAAAATTACTTAAACATTAATAACTAGATGTGGGAAGCAGTTCTCGGAGCACTAATCACTTCTGAGACAGGCAGAAAGATACCACACAGTTCTCATCCGGTAGAATTGTGAGTTTCTTTGAAAGAGCTATATAATTGAAATCCCAAAGCCTCATTTTAAAAGTGTTGCTTTATCTCATATCCAAAGCATCCATGAATATGGATTTTTAAATGAAACTCAAACTTTTTATTCTACTCCAGATTGTTATTGCCTATAAGCTCAAACAGGGCTTGCATGATTTTTATTTTGCAAGTTGCTGTGGAATTTAAGTTTAAACAAAATAAAACATTCCCACCCTCATGTGACATGGTATTGATTTCTTCAAAATTCACCCTACGCAACAGCAAAGTCAAAGATGGCTAAAATAGGCACTAAGGGTTGGAAGTTGGGTTTGAGCACTCCCATGCCCTCTTCCCTCCTGAGATGTGGGAAAGAGGGAGCGTCACAGGTGAGACAAATGGGTGAGCTGCAAAATGTCAGGTGGTTAACCAGTAGGCAGGCACTCAAAGACACCACTGCCCCCCAGTATGGGGCTTCTGCTCCATGCACTGGGCTGGAGAATGTGGCTCAGACAGGGAAATACACCTGAGATTTCTTACTGCTTACTTCCTTGAATCTAGGTCTCCTGATCAGTGGAACAGGCTTCAATTAGCCATGCAGACCCATGACTGATCTTCTCAAGGACAGATAAAGAAGTTCAAACAACAGAAAGGTAGCAGGGTGGGTGCTGCTGATCCCTGATGACCTAGATTCAAGGAAGTAAGAACTCACTGGTGGATTTCCCAGTCTAGGCCACATTCTCCAGTCCAGCCCATGGCATTATGGTCACCAGAGTTTGCTTACCCTTCCCTGCAGTCTGGAAGAGCTGGGGAATTAACACCCCTGGGAGGAGCCTAAGTGATGGCTGATAGGGGTGTATCAGCCTGCCCCACCCTGGGAGCTGGTGCCTCTTAAGTAAGTGCACAGTCCCCACCATCTTATAGCACTCTGGAATGAACTTGAGCTCCAGGGTCCCACAGGAATGGCTTTCTTGATAACTTATCCATCCTATGGCTTTCTTCCCTTCCCTGTCTCATTTTTCCACTTTCCTATTGATGTTTCCTGGGATCACTGCCCACAGAAATTCCTTGTATTCAGATCCTTGTTTTAGGATCTGCTTCTCGGAGGAAGCTAAACTAAGACCAAAAATAGGACTGGTTCTGTGCCTAACAGGCAGGTCCTGTCCATCCAGGGAAGCTGGAAATGAAACAGGATGTGAGAACTGCTAGCATTCCACAGTACAGGTGCGAAGGAGGAGGGCTGATGTAGCTGTGTGTCCTCTAAGCCCGATAGTTCTCCCCCTACCAATGGTTTGATGTTTGCTACCTCAAAAACTCATGCCGAAACTTGATCCCCAGTGTTGGAGGTAGAACTTAACAGGAAGTGTTTGGGTCATACCAGCAGATCCCTCGTGAACAGAGGGATCCCTCTCCCTCAGGAATGAGTTCTTCCTCTATTAGTTCCAGCAAGAACTTGTTATAAAGACAGCCTAGCATCTGCCCCACCCCACTTCTTCTCTTGCTGTGTGATCTCTGCACACAGTGGGCCCATTCACCTTTCACCATGAGTAGAGGGAGCCTAAGGCCCTTGCCAGATACAGATGCCCAATTTTTTTTTTCCTTTGAGACAGAGTCTCACTCTATTGCTCTGGGTAGAGTGCCATGTTGTCCTACCTCACAGCAACCTCAAACTCTGAGGCTCACACAATCTTCTTGTCTCAGCCTCCAAGTAGCTGGGACTAGATACCTGCCACCATGCCCAGCTAGTTTTTCTATTTTTAGTAGAGACAAGGTTTTGCTTTGCTCAGGCTGGTCTTGAACTCCTGAGCTCAGGTGATCCGCCTGCCTCAGCCTCCCAGACTGCTAGGATTATAGGTGTGAGCCAATGGGCCCAGCTAGATGCCCAATTTTGAACGTTCTAGTCATTAGAATTGTGAGCCAAATGAACTTTTTTTTTGTTTATAAATTACTCAGCTTTATGTATTTCTTTATAGCAACACTAAACAAAGACGTCACCCATTAGTAGAATCTGGCCCAGTGAGTATCGCAGATTTTGACCAATAGGATTTTATTCTCCATTGGAGAAGACATGGAGGAAGGCACAGTGGCAAAAGGGTTGGCATTTTCCCTTCAGGTCCCCATCCTACACTTCACCCCCCAAATAAAAGAAAAAAGCTGGAACAGGTTTTTTCTCCCAACAGTTCAGTTTTATCCCAGGCTACTTCCACTCAGGGTGGCAAATACTCTAAGCTGCCTATGGTCAGAACTCTCCACAGGCTCACATTCCTGCAGGAAGATGAAATAGTATTTGTCTCTATCTTGTATTCAAATCTTCTTACCATTCCCAGCCACCTCTGGGCTTTTAGATTTATCACAGTGGGACTTACTATTCAAACAAGACAGTTCTTTAATTCCCCCACTTCCTGATAGGAACACGACTCAGAGCTATGAAAACCTTGTAGTACAGCCTTTGGGGTGCATTTTATTAGAAGGTAAGATTATGCTTGCAGCAAAGGTTAGGCAAACATTTGCTCAATGCCTTGGAACTCTGCAGAGAGGGAATATTTTCTCAAGTCAGGAAGTTGAGTAAAATGGCTGCCAGGTTAAGAACGGCCTTTGCTTAAAGGTCAAACCAAAATATAATAGGAAAGAAAAATAGTTGGAAATAGTTTATTTTTTCTTTTAAAGAAGACTGGTACTAGGTGGAGAGTTGATTCTTCTTTCAAAGTTTCAAAAATTCATATGCCATTTTTGAACCACAATTAATCTCAAAATTAAAGTGAAAACAGTTATAACTGAAACAGTATCCCTAAATTGCAGGACGGACTATTCAAAAAAACAGTATCTTCAAATTGCAGGACAGACTCCAATTTAAACAGGAAGAAAGTTCTGAAGCGTTTGGAGCTGCCACCCTTCCCCATCCCAGCAAGGCCCAACCACGTGCCCTGCTCCTCCTCCTGCCACTCACATTTCCACCAGGATCCCAGCTCCCAGGTGGCTTAGGGACTAGAGCAGTAGTTTTTATGATTCTTTTTTTTTTTTTTGGCCGGGGCTGGGTTTGAACCCACCACCTCCGGCATAGGGGCTGGTGCTCTACCCTTTTGAGCCACAGGCGCCACCCACTGAGCAGTAGTTTTTGAACTTGTTCCTAGGTCAGAAAATTTACATTTCACAAGTACTACCAGCACAGTGCCTTTCTGCCCAGGGAGGAATTGCAAAGCTGGCAGGAACCTGGGTAAGATACCCGGTTTGGGAAGCTTCTCAATTTTCCTAAAGCCCCACATTTCAAACAAGCTCCAGGCATACATACTCCAAGGCCAAATGATGAGGAGTTGGTGATGCTCTTTGGTTTTTCCCCCCGAGCCTTTGCCATGCACATTCTCATCTGATTTAATCAAACCCTCTCTGAAACTTGTTTGGACTTGTCACAGGATATGAAAGGGAGATACCTGGATTTGATGCTTGGTTTGTCCTCTGTGAGGCTTATGGCAGGTCATTTACTTCTCATATGCTTATGAGTCCCGGTTGTTAAAAATTTGAAATGCTGCTTTACTAGTCGGTAAAGTCACTGCCCTGAACCCCCCCCACTCCCCGCAGTGTCTTTTCACTGCTGTGTCTGCCCCCCCAAACCCATCTCGTGAGATCCCCAGGGCCTCCAACAGTTACAGAGTGAACGCCTGGAATGGCATCTGCCCTCCAGGGCTCTACTCTGTCCGGGTGGGCTGACGCCCAGACTCTCTCTGTTGCACTAATTCAGTGAGACTCTCTGCGCTCCTTCTCTCTGGGATCTGGCTCTTTAAGCCCTCCCTGCTTTGGCTGTGGCAGCTGGTGCCCAGACATGTTTTATATATTTTGCCTAGCTTTTCTTTTCTTGTTGATGAGAAGGGTGGTAAGTCTGTCACTAGGAGTAGCAGGAACCACCTGTGTACTTATTGAGACAGATGTGTCCCTATGGGTTAAGCCACTGAGAATTTGCTCACTTGCAGCTGAATGAATTCCTAACCAGTACACTTGCTATTGCCAGGATCCCACTGTGTGTGGATCCTTGCTCAGGCTGCTTGCGTGACACAGGTAACAACTAGAGGGCAGGCTGCCCTGACTGGAGGAGCGAATGTAAGAAAGCAATTCTTGGCTTGGCCTGTGACTCAAGTGGCTAAGGCGCCAGCCACATACACCTAAGATGGCGGGTTCGAATCCAGCCCGGCCTGCCAAACAACAATGATGGCTGCAACCAAAAAATAGCCAGGCATTGTGGCAGGTGCCTGTGTCCCAGCTACTTGGGAGGCAGAGGCAGGAGACTCGCTTGAGCCTGGGCGTTGGAGGTTGCTGTGAGCTGTGATGACATGGCACTCTACCCAGGGGACAGCTTGAGGCTCTGTCTAAAAAAAAAAAAAAAAAAAAAAGAAAGCAATTCTTGAGCAAAGTGAGTACTTCAGGGTAATTAGAGGAGGATAATCTGGATTTCTTTTTCTTTCTTTCTTTTTTTTAAATTTCAGATTAATATGAGAGCACAAATGTTTGGGTTACATTGTTTTCAGTTCTAAGGCAAAGTTCAAGTTGTAGTTGAGCCCTTCACCCATGGGTTGTGCAGAACACCCTCATATTGTGCACATTAGGTAAGATCCCGCCAATCCCTCCTTCCTTCTGCTAATCACCCTCCTTCCTCCCTTTTCCCCTCACTAGAGTATACTCGTGTTTTTCTTTCCTGTGGATGTATAGTTGTTTATCTATTGGTTTCATACTAGTATTGAGTACACTGGATACTTGTTTTTCCATTCTTGAAATATTTTACTAAAAAGAATGTGTATCAACTCCTTCAAGGTAAATATAAGATATAAAGTCTCTATCTTTTCTTATGGCTAAATAGTACTCCATGATATATATCACAGTTTGTTAATCCGTTCATAGGTTCATGGGCACTTGGGTTGATACCACATCTTGGCAACTGAGCGTGCAATAAACATTCTAGTGCAAATATCCTTGTGGTAAAATGATCTTTTTTCTTCTGGGTAGACACCTGGTAATGATAATTAGTGTTTCTTAATTTTTGTAAAAAGGGGAAGAGATCCATAAAATGTTCTAACAGGACAAAAGGGTTATTAGAGAGAAAACTTGGAAACTGCTAAGTGGTAATATTTCTAATGCAATTTAATAACTTGCTGGAAACCCAGGAGGAAGGTGTTGTGTCTTAGCTTTGCCATTAAGCACAAATCTGGAACTTTCCGCACATGATTTATAGCACGCAGAGCTCTGCAGATTTCATTAAAAGGTACTAAATAAAGCTTGACACCTCCCAAGGTGCTCCACAGGCTGAGATTTGGAGAGATAAGGAGCGCTTTTTCCAAGGTCAGACCCTAGGCAGCAGAGAGACCACGAGTTAGAGCAGATTGAAGGAGAAACGTGATTATAAGGCACATGCGTGATACATACACACGCACAGGTGGTGGGAGGAATGATCTGTCTAAACCTCACACTTTCAGTGACAGACAGTATTTTCCAAAGAAGCAAATGCTCTATCTACAGTGGACACCGACTCTCTTCCATTGATGATGGGGAGGGCTTTTGGGGGGAGGTCTGCTCCTTCCCTTTACACTAAGTGGGTGTGACTGCAGTGAGTGTGATACCACGCGGCTTCTGGGGATAAGTCCTAAGGGCAATATGACTTTGAATGGTCCTCTCTGAACCCTTGAGCTTGGAATCCATCCACCAGCTGTGGAAGAGCAGTGTGGGTTTCCTGAAGATCTTGATGACAAAACAGCCAGCATTGACTGCCCCCTCCATCATCAGTATCAGCAGCAGCAAATATAGGGATTAGAGAGACTTCAGGCAGTTCCAGCTCCAGCCTTTGAGCTGTCCCCCTTCTGAACAAGTCCAAATATGCAAGTTCATAGGAAGAAAATAATGTTATAAACCACCAAGTTTGTCACACAGCAATGGCAAACTCCCCTTAGCATGTCTGAGTATAATGAGAGTTGCTTGGACGTCACTCACGACAGAGAAGGGGCCTGGAGACACACAGTCTACCAGATGCATTAGCTGATCCAGGTGAACAATAAGGGTGCAGCTGTGGCTAGTGAAGCCTAAATCTGACATGAGGACTTCCCCTTCTGGAGATGATCAGCAGGAATACCAAGCATCTTTGTGGCCCTAGACTTTTAATGGTACTGGTTTTAGGGTCCCTGCTGGGGAAAAAAAATTATAGCTAAAAGTCAAGGTGTATTTTACCAAGGCCATGAATTGATTCCACAAATCTGTTTTCTCTTCCTGTAGTGGTAGAGAGTTCTCGCATGTTGGCAGCACACAGACTCCCCAGAATAAAGATCCCAGCGTAGGTGTCTGTGATGCTCCATGCTGATTCCCTGTGGTCAATCCACTCTCAGGGCAGTTGGGGCGGACAGGTGCAGGCTCTGAGTGTATTTGTAGCCCCTCTGTTCTTTCTTCTCTGAAGCAGTGGAAGGACAGGTACAGACACAACCTGGACAGGCAGGGGCAACTGTCCCCAGCCAATGGGGGTGGAAGTTGGGGGATAAATGCCACAATCTCCCCTTCCTCTGATGGAATCATTCTGAACTGTGTCCTACAAGGTCCCACAGGGCTGCCTGGAAAGTATCCAGCCTTGTACTACGAAAAATGGTATTAACAAGGGCTGGATACTTTCTGCAGCCCTCGTAATCTAACCACTTTACAATAATAAAGAATGATGAGTCAGCTGGGCGCAGTGGCTCATGCCTGTAATCCTGGCACCCTGGGAGGCCAAGGTGGGTGGATTGCTTGAGCTCAGGAGTTTATGACCATCCTGAGCAAGAGCAAAGACTCCATCTCTACTAAAAATAGAAAAACTAGCTGTTCACGGTGACACGTGCCAGTAGTCCCAGCTACTTGGGAGGCTGAGGCAGGAGGATGGCTTGAGCCCGAGAGTTTGATGTTGCTGTGAATTATGAGGCCACAGCACTCTACCTAGGGTGACAGCATGAGACTCTGTCTCAAGAAAAAGAATGATGGTTCCCACTCTTACCTCCTAGATACATCAAATTGTGAATGATTTGAAGACTGCAGCAGGAACTCTGGCTCTGCCATCTAGCTGAGAGAGTGCCTTAATTGCAGTTGTGCTGATTTTGCCAAGATGATGACTTGAGAACTCGCTGTTGCTAATATGATTTTCTGAAGACCTGAACCTCAAGCAGTTCCTGCAGAAATGGACGCAGGTGGAGGATCCAAGATTAGTGATGGGGAGCACAGGGTAAGGGGGACTATGTGGCACCTCAGGGCCCCCTGCTGGGCTCTGCTAGTTCTGATGTTTGTAGTTTGTGATGTCTGTGTAATGTGAGCTGACGTAACCCACATGGAAAATAAAAACAGTTTCTTGCCTCTCATGGGATGCTGATACCTTGTCCATAGGTAAAGAGACATACCCAGTCAGCTTGATTTTAGAAAGTTTATTTGGCCTCTGTATTTAATCCATCAGGACCCTCAGTTTAGGATCCTTGAAAAAGAAACTGTCATTGGATAGGTCTTTTCATCCCGGAAACAGGGTTGGAAAATAAAACCTTTTTAAGAGATGGAGGACAGTTGAAAGTCCTGTTGACAAGGCCACAAGATGAACTAAGACCCATCACAAAAGCTGACATTCACTTCGAGTTCCTAGTTTGGGCCATTCAGAAACTTCGATTAAAGCTACTTTTCAACAGAAGCTGGAGAAAGTGAATTACTTCAGTTAATGGGGCTCTATTGTTTTTATCATGTGGAAATAATCATGACTTCATTTCTAATGCTTTTGACAGTGATAACTAACTATCATAGAGCACTTACTAAGCACCAGGACTGTCTTGCCTCACTGAATCTCAAATCGATCCTATGAGAGGGATGATTTTGTTACTGTCATTTCACAGATGAGGCGTAGAACTAGGATGTGACCTCAGATAGTCTGGTTACAAGCCCACTGTCATAGCTACTGTTCCACAGAGAGATAATCGTGCCCCAACATTCAAATCCTTTTATTAGACTCCCTTAAAAATTTGAAATTTGGGACTTTTAAAATTTATATTCCTAAGACACATACATAGTCTTCCAATTGTTTTCTCCTCTATCATATCCATTTTTTTCTGTCCTTTTCCTTTTCTTCCCCCCACCCTGGCCAATGAGATAATCACTTTGTTATAATAGAAAATTAGGGAAAGTTTTTTTTTTAAATTAAATCATAGCTGTGTATATTAATGCAATCATGGGGTACAATGTGCTGGTTTTACATACAATTTGAAATATTTTCATCAAACTGGTCAACATAGCCTTCATGGCATTTTCTTAGTTATTGTGTTAAGACATTTATATTCTACACCTAGTAAATTTCACATATACCCTTGTAAGATGCACTATAGGTGTGGTCTCACAAATTACTCTCCCTCCACCCATCCTCCCCCTTCCCCTCCCCTCTGTCTCCCTTTTCCCCTTCTTCTTGGGCTATAATTGGGTTATAGCTTTTGTAAGAAAGCTATAAATTGGTTTGCTAGTAAGACTGAGTACATTGGATACTTTTTCATCCATTTTTGAGATACTTTGCTAAGGAGAATATGTTCCAGCTCCATCCATGTAAACATGTAAGAGGTAAAGTCTCTTTCTTTAAGGCTGCATAATATTCCATGGTGTGCATATACCACAATTTATTGATCTATTCATGGGTCGATGGGCACTTGGGCTTCTTCCATGAATTTGCAATTACGAATTGGGCTGCAATAAACATTCTGGTACAAATATCTTTGTTATAATGTGATTTTTGATCTTCTGGGTATATACCTAGTAGAGGAATTGTAGGATTGAATTGCAGGTCTATTATTAGATACCTAAGTGTTCTCCAAACATCTTTCCAAAAGGAACATATTAGCTTGCATTCCCACCAGCAGTGTAGAAGTGTTCCCTTTTCTTCACATCCATGCCAATATTTCTGGTTTTGGGATTTTGTGATGTGGGCTAATCTTACTGGAGTTAGATGATATCTCAAAGTAGTTTTGATTTGCATTTCTCTGATAATTAAGGATGATGAGCATTTTTTCCTATATCTATAGGCTGTGTGCCTGTCTTCTTCAGAGAATTTTCTCTTCAAGTCCCTTGCCCACCCTGAGGTGAGATCACTTGTTCTTTTCTTACTAGTACGTTTGAGTTCTCTGTGGATTCTGGTTATTAAACCTTTGTCAGAGACATAACTAGCAAATATCTTCTCCCATTCTGAGGGCTGTCTGCTTGCTTTACTTACTGTGTTCTTGGCTGTGCAAAAGCTTTTTAATTTGATGAGGTCCCAGTAGTGTATTTTTGCTGTTGCTTCAATTGCCTGGGGCGGGGGGGGTCTTCCTCATTAAATTTTCACCCAGATTGATTTCTTTAAGTGTTTTTCCTGCACTTTCTTCCAGTATTTTTATAGTTTCATGTCTTAAATTTAAATCTTTAATCCAGTGAGAGCCTATCTTAGTTAGTGGTGAAAGGTGTGGCTTCAGTTTCAGTATTCTGCAGGTCGGCAGCCAGTTCGCCCAGCATCATTTGTTAAATAGGGAATCTTTTCCCCACTCAATGTTTTTAATTGGCTTGTCAAAGATCAAATAATGGTAAGTAGCTGGGTTCATCTCCTGATTCTCTATTCTGTTCCATACATCTACCTCTCTATTTTTGTGCCAATACCATGCTGTTTTGATCACTATGGATTTATAGTATAATCTGAGTTTGGTAGCATGATTCCTCCTGTTTTATTTTTATTTCTGAGTAATGTCTTGGGTATTCAAGGTTTTTTCTGATTCCATATAAAATGAAGTATTATTTTTTCAAGATCTTTAAAATATTAGGGTAGAGCTTTAATAGGGATTGCATTAAAATTATATATTGCTTTGGGAAGTATGGACATTTTAACCATGTTGATTCTTCCCAGACATGAGCATGGTATGTTTTTCCATTTGTTAACATTTTCAGCTATTTCTTTTCTTAGACTTTCATAGTTCTTTTTATAGGGATCTTTCACATCCTTTGTTAGGTAAACTCCCAAATATTTCATCTTCTTTGGCACTACTGTGAATGGAATAGAGTCTTTGATTGTTTTTTCAGCTTGGGTGCTATTGAAATATATATAAAGGCTACAGATTTATGAGTGTTGATTTTGTAACCTGAGATGCTGCTATATTCCTCGATCACTTCTAGTTTTGTAGTAGAATCCCTGGTGCTTTCCAGATATACTATCATATCATCTGCAAAAAGTGAAA